>CM056607.1:29324245-29428965 GCA_029721355.1 Tegillarca granosa
GAGGAGACCTTAAAAACCGATGCCCCGTGTCACGGCAGGTGTGGTAAAGAATCCTCCCTGCACATTACCCTAAGCACATTGCAAAGTTAAAAATTTCTACCACTTAACCTGTAGCTGGTGACGTCTTGATATAAGTGAAATATTTTTAACTTGGATGTAAAACCCCATTAAATCAAATCAAATCAAATCTATTTAACGGTAGCATGTTACAGTAACAAGTCAGTTGGGTAGTAATCACATATATACTAGATCAAATAAATATAAATAAATTTTAAAACTACATGTAATTTAAAATTGAAACTTGTATAAAATAAATTTTAAATTTGACTTACCTTGCAGAGGTAAAAACTAATCCTAAAGTACAAAATATATATACAATATATAAATATATATGTTTGAAATAAACAAACTGCAAGTTAAAATCTAATAGACAAATTATTGTGTCCCTGGTCGTTAGATTTTACTTCACGCATTGTGATCAGTCTGAATAACCACAATAAGCTAACCAAATTAGGTCAAGTTCGACCAGTGGTCAATAGCAGATCTCGATTCAACAATGTACAATGACGTCATGTTTATTATTAAAAGTTTAAAAAGTTCAAACATATACTCGTGCTTTTAAGGACATATGTATCGTGTATTGAAATGTATTTAAAAAGCTATGGTGTATTATGCATTGAAAGTGATATTTATTCAGAGATTTTCAACCTTTTAAAAATTGATTAGAATCTCCTTATTTTCTCAACATGTAACAGGAAAGGGAAAAAATGCAGCGACCGAGCCGGGACTATAGAACCCGGACCTTCCCAATACTAGCGGGACGATTTACCAACTGAGCTACTTGGCCACCTAATATAAAGCTCGGCCCGCTACATCCTCCCTTCCTTTTTTGGTTCAACTACTTTGAATCAAAACTACCAGGTTCAACTCTTGGACCAACCTGTTGGTCTGCCACTTCCCAGGGTCGGGTAATCCCCAAATTTAACAGGAAAGGGAAAGAATGCAGCGGCTAAACCGGGACTCCAACACGGGACCTTCCCAAAACTAGCGGACGATGATATGATGGAAGATATTAGTTGAGTGAAATGAAGTATTTCAATGAAGTAGTCCAGATATTTATTTATTTTTTAATATATATATATTTTTTGTACTTTAAAAAGTTATAGAATTATTTTGGATTTTATTCGGCACATCATTTTTATTTGTGTCATATACCACTTTTTGAATTTAATCATAAAAATAAATTCAAAAAGTGGTATATGACAATATGGTCATATACCACTTTTTGAATGTATTTTTATGATTTAATTAAAAAAGTGGTATATGACATTTGGATTTCGAGGCAGGAAAATGGAAGTCTGGCGGCATGAAGAATAAAGCCAAAATTAACGGACTGATGATGATGTAAAAGCACTTGGGTTCAGAACAGGCATTTAGAGCTGCAATGTGCTGATTTTGAAATTCTATTAAAATATTCCATTCAAAATCAGCGCATAACAACTTATATATAGTTATATAGCATAATTTAAAAAAAAAAAATAATAAATAAAAGGAAATAAAAAATAATAAAAAAAAATAAATAAGATAAAAATGTTTATTTCTGAGGCATTTAATTCAAAAACGATGTTAAAAGATAAAAAGAAACTTCATAACTAAATTCCTAAACCGAAAGTTCCGCTGAACTGATATTGTCATAGCAACATGCCACAGGCGCTTGTACATTTAAAAAAGCCAGGATAGAGTCAAGAAGATTTATTTTTTATTTTTTAATAATGATACAAGCGCCTGTAGAACATGCTGTCTAATGGAAAACACAAACACATTACAGTTGCCAGAGTTTTGGTATCTTATAAGTATCATAAAATACACAATCGCAGTGGTCTCTATTTCGCACTTTTCATACTGGAAACCTTTTTTTTCTTTAAAGATTACAAAAGTGTATAATAATGTTAGCAGTTTAAAATACTTTGAATAAGGAATTAATGAAGTAAATCAACTACACAGTAAAAAATGTAATTAGATCATATGTATATGAAGACCAACCTGTTGTCTATTACGATAAGGTTCTTCCGAGTTACTTTTAAAAGTCTTTCGGAGGAGACCATAAAACCGATGTCACCCTCCCTGCGCATATTGCCCTTAGCAAAATAAAGTAAAAGGCAAAGTTAAAAATTTTTGCCACTTCACCTACAGTTGGTGACGTCTTGATATAAGTGAAATAATCTTGACTGGAACGTAACCTTCTCAGTTACTTAATAGGAATAAGCATTGACCTGTCGGCTCTGGACAGGCATTTATATAAATCATGCACACTTTTTGTGCGACGTTTCGTTTGTTATGACGTCATCGTGGTCATTGTGACATGTATTCAACAACTTCATTCTAAAATGATTGCATCGGTGGTCAAGTGGTCTAAAACACGAGCTTACACAGGACGTAAAACCATTTTAACGTTTTAAGTAAAGACGGCGTAAAGATTGCGTACAGATGGCGTAAACATATCTTTACGCTGTCTTTACGCCACCTTTACGCTATCTTTACGCCACTGCGTAACTTGAGCGCGTCTAAAGAAAACGTTGTCAATGTTAAATGGGTATTAATGATGACCCTGTCTCCTCTTTCATTCTAGGTTTAAAACTAATATCCTCAATTGGAGAGAACCTTATAATTAATTGGAACCTAAAACACAATTCTTCCCTTTTATTGTTATAAAGTAATTTACATTTTTTTCAGAAATGTCATATAACATATTTGAATTTTATCAAAAATACATTCAAAAATGGTGTATGACAGAAATATTAAATTTTTATTTTCTTACCTGACAGAATCCGGCTGTATACTAATACATTTTTAATATAGAATTATCATAAAGTGGCTGCAATAAAAATGTCGCTTCTGTGCACAAAACTTTGCATTAAAGAGTTACGTTTCAGTGCACAATACTTTGCATGTCAATATACAGTCTGCACAATGGACTCAGTTGCCCGATGTAGACTTAAAACTCGCTCAATTCGACGGCATGTCAATACAAACTTAATGATATGATAAATCTATAAAAATACTTTTACTTTTAAAGGCGTACGGATTAATACTATGTAAATTTTGAGTTGTGTAATTGTGTGTTGTATTTTACCCGACAGTAAAGAATTATTCACATATATCAAGGTGGTCGGTACTGGGATGGTGGTGGAACCCGGAATGCCCTTAGAGCGAACCGACAAACTTTCTCAAACTAGGATCTGCCTGAGTGGGATTCGAACCTATAGGCTCTGAGAGACGCTGTGATCCCTATACATTCGCTTTAGACCACTCGGCAATCGGGCTCCTAATATGCAAAGGTGATAACGGATTGATAAAAGCGAACCTTGTCATTTTTCACAAATCGGATGACGGATAAAAAGTAGAATAGTATATAAAATCATAAAATCAGTTTATTCTTTAGCTTGAACGAAGTAAGATTGGTTTTAATATACATTGTATTATATTTTTGTTACAAATTATCACTTTAAATGAGAGAGAGAGAGAGAGAGAGAGAGAGAGAGAGAGAGAGAGAGAGAGAGAGAGAGAGAGAGAGAGAGAGAGAGAGAGAGAGCGCTTGAAAAGACATTTGTAGCTGAAAACATGCACTTTACTTTTTATAAAAACTGATTCTTCAAAGAACACAAAACAATAAAAAGAAAAAAAACATAAAATAAATAAATAAATGATAATATTATTAACATTAAAAAAACTAAATAAAAGAGGCAGATAAAAACAGCCCAGGTTCGAATTCCACTCCAACAGAGCAATCTAGTGTAAGAAAGTTTGCCAATATATAGAAGGTCGGGTGGCCACTCCAGATTCCTTCTCCATTCCTCATTTGTTCGCCTCGATATATGCGAAAAAACCCAGTCCCTGCCAATTTTTAAGTCTTGTTCTGACCTAGCTTGGGTTCGAACCCCGACCTCCCATATAAAAAGCGAGCACTCTACCAACTTAAGCTACCGTAGTGGTTATATGGGTTTGTGATCGTCGCTAATGCTGATTTGATTTAGATAATTGTGTAATGTTCAATAGTTCGGTAGAGTGGTCAGCAGTGTCACTGACCATTTGACTTTGCCTTAAGGCAATAATGGACAGTACTTGACCTACATGACCCACATAATGTAAAAATAGTCTTCGTTTGATCATTAAAGCAATAATACTGAACTAAGCCGCCGTTTTTGGAGATTAAAGGTAGCGTCTGCATTAATAGCGGGAGGTCGTGGGTTCGAACCCCGAACGGGTCATAAATAATATGTTTAAATTTGAGATATTCCATCGCCTGGCGCTAAGACAACAGAGTATAGACAGGTTTACCTGAAGTCAGAATATTTTGACATTGCACATTGAGGTTTCTGGGAACCCACGATGCGGATACATTTGACATCCCAAGCTATTCATGGATACACGTGCGAACACTTCCATTATAAAATTATCCCACTTTTTAACTGTCATCAATGTAATTCGGAGATCATTATGAAGTGATAATTGCCTATGCCATGGATGAGTTGACCGACCTGACCGTAGGTTATTATCCATTTCTCTTTCGCCCGTTTTTATCGGTATATTCATGATCAATGAACCATTTTACTATTAATTAACAAGCATAACCACCATTACCGTAAACTTCGCCAATTCGTCGGTGATTTTTTTTTTACATTTGATCCTTTTTATGAGGAACTTAATTACTAAACTTAGCTCAACATTTTGGTTTCCCATCATCCTTGTCAGCAACTTGAAAAGTTTCTGAAATACGCTGTGACTAGTGAACTTAAAATGTTTAAAAGCGTACGGGAGCCTAATAGGATCAAATAATGTAATTTCAAACACGTACTAACGCTTATCAAAACAGGCAGTAAAATTTCACATACGTGATAACGTGTTTCAATAACGCATTCACACATTTTTAATACGAAATAACGCATTTTTATAGCACAATAACGTATTTCAATAACGTATTCACAAATTTTAAACAAGAGTTCCGCATGGCAGAGCATGATACGCCCGTCAAATCTGCAAGTCATTTATGTGGATATTTTGTTTATTATGAACTGTAAAGGGACTTATACAGTTCATATGAGCTGTTCATAATCAATAAGTCAATTCAATTATTCATCACAATGATACAAAATGCAGTGCACAAGTCAACAAGTACAATAAAAAACAATAGTAATTATTGAGATTTTGGTATTATTTTCAGTAAAAAATAGACTTACCACCAGCCACACCATTTATATAATTTTACCATCATGTTCTTGTAACCTTCATCACAAAATTGAGGTAATCTCTAGTATACTGGGTTGTTTTAAAGACAGCAAGTTTTTCAGCCTACAAGTCTATGTGTATCTGCTCCCTGGTAGAATAAATTAAGGAAGCTAGAGTTACGGTTCCTGAGCACTGCACTTCGGATCATCGTGGTAAGTAAGCATACCAAGTTTCAAGTCATTCTGACCATAGATGTCAGAGTTATGGGCCAGACAAACCCGCTGCGTACTCCGGCAGCACACAAAGGGGAATAACTCAAAAATTAAGGAAGCTAGAGTTACGGTTCCTGTGCACTGCACTTGGCATCATCGTGGTAAGTAAGCATACCAAGTTTCAAGTCATTCTGACCATAGATGTCAGAGTTATGGGCCGGACAAACCCGCCGCCAGTACGCCCGCCCGCCAAGGGTGATCCCATAATACGCCCCATCTTTGACGGGCGTATAAAAACGAAATGACGCATTTTAAAAACGCTTTTGAATAATGTATACACACATTTCAATACGAAACAACAGATTTTAAAAGCGCAACGTTTTTATAACACGTTTTAACAGATTTCCAAAATGTAATAATGTATTTTTAAAACTCGTTATAACGCAATTTCAATACATTTAACGCATTTTAAATCCCCAATAACGCATTTCAAATAAATAATATTAAAATGTCAGACACTACTCGACACTTTCCATATTGTAGGATCACAATGTTAGGCCGTCAATCAGGCTAGACAAGACTCAAGGCTTTATGCTCATATTACATCGGGAACTATTGGACTGTCAGATACCTTAAAGGATAGATCGTTAGATACTTGGAATAACGATTAAATGCGTTCTTTTGAGTTATGAAATAAGGGGCAACTGCTCTACCTGCTAAATCAATACCTAGTTTATTTTTTAACTACCATTATTACAAGTTTGACGAAATTCTATTCAAAGAAAACTTAAGGTTTTAGAAGAAAACATCCATAAATCTATTAAATATTCCATTTTGGAATTTTAAAATCATGACCTTCACAGTCCATAGATTTTTTTTTAAAATGTCTACAACTATTTAAAGTTTAACAAAATTTTTATCAAAACATTAACAAATCATTGCATGGAAGCCTTAAATCTACTTTCAATATTGAATTTGACCATTGATCAGTAAAACCAGCCATCTTTTGAGAATACATATCAGTTTAAATTTTTATGAATTTCCATTGAACCAAAATTAAAGTTACATGTATTGTAAAGAAAGTCCTAAATATATAAATTGATAGTAAGTAATCTTGACTTTTGACGGCCAAAATCTACAGGATTCTTCCGGTAAGTATTTACAGCGTGTTGAAACTTCATTTAAGACAACTTAAAGGAATTGCACAGAAACTCTTCATTCTATTTGGTAAACTTGTCAAAAATATGCATGCACATACGTTGTCTCTAACTGCCCGAGTTCAAATAATCCGCCAATCCCGAACTTACTGTCTTGAAACGAGACCGGAGCATTTGCTTAAATCATAATTACTTCATCCGTGAAAACTATATTAAAATAGTAGCGACCTTGAACTTTCAGCTTAAGATGTTTAAAATCCTTTCAAGAATTTTTAATAGTGTAAAAAGTTTCATGAAATACCATTAAAATAAAGTAAGATTATACATGGAAACAAAAGCGTTATGGACAGACAGACAAACTGAAGTGACAGACAAAAATACAGAGAAATCTCTATGTGTCTTAAAAATTGGTTACTAAATGATCTTCATGTCAAAACTGACAGTCTCGATAGGTAAATGAAACAATGCCAACTGGTGTGTAAAACAAAGTTCTTACAAACTTTCCAATTTTGACGTTGGTAATTGCAGAACTTGATATTAATCGAAATACATGTTTGCTACTAATGCATAACAATTATAAAGATTGACATATTATAATCTTTTTATTCACATATTAATTTAAATATTACATGAATATTAACCATTGTATAAACAGTGTTCTCTAACAATGAATAAGTGTACCAACAAAGAAACGACCTGTTTTATATCTGACATAGTAACAAACATGCTTTACTAATTGTTGTCCATCTTACAGGAGCTGTAAGGCTTATATATAATTATCATGTGACTAGCATGAATTACAAAAAGCATCAAATGACCTCACAAAACAATTAATCATTTGATGAAACCGATTTTATTGTCTGCTTACTGCTCTCTGACATCAGATTATGAGGATACACTATCAAAATCTTGACACAAATCTAAAGATTTCAAATTAAATCAGAACTAAGGACCCCTTTACCCATTAGATGATTGCTATGTGATATTCATTATTTTTGTATAGACCCAATGATGATGGAAAGAATTCATATTACAACTTCTAAGGTGTGTGTGTGTGTGTGTGTGTGTGTTAGTGTTATTTATAAAGTTACAATTATCTATATATAATGTAAATTTGCATACCACACTTGCACATCATTCAGAACACAAAACATTCATCAGTACTCCATTCGACTAAAAACCTGGCAGACTGGAATATCAATATCTTTATAACATGAATTTGAAACATGTGAAAGCAACCCTCAATAGTCTCAAACGGATAGTGACACCACTTTGGATGCTTGACTGGTCCTACTATAAAAATATAATTACACTTTCAGTATCCATGATAACACTTGTCCAATCAATTCACATTACATGCATTTACAAATTATCCTTTCAGAATTTTACAAATCTCCACCGATGTAAAACTCACTGAATTTATAATTACACAACTTTTCCATTGATATATATAGTTTTTACAACTTATTTATTTTTTTTGTTTCTTTTTCTCTTTTTTCTGTATTTTGTCTATTGATTCTCTCTTTTCTTTCAGTATCCGTGCCTGAAATAAATTAATGAGATAAAATAGTTTGACAGTTATATAGTACATTCTAAGTTCTATCTCTCTGCAGTGCAAGACTCAATTCTGGTATAGACACACTGCTGAAATGTGGTGCACTTCGGTGCAAATGCCAGGTAGGTCACACTCAGCTAACTTAATGTGCCCATAACTGGCAGTTTGTTTTTATGCATGAGGATGACGTTTGGGTGCTAACTTATTGAGACAGCATTCACATAGAGTGCAATCAGACAGGTCCATTATCCTTCCATTGGGTAAGTAAGCAGCAGCATGAAATGAATTGCAATGCCTTAGGTCACAGCACAAGTCTCAGCAGGATTCAAACTTTTGACCATTAGGTCTGACTTTTAATAAAACACTGACTTTTTCAAGTTTCCAGTAAAAGGGTCACAATATGTGTCCATGACAGGATTCAAACCTTCGACCTTTAGAACTGTTGATGTTACACTGACTCTGCCACTTTTTTTAGTTATAGGGTCATGGGGACTCTTAATCTTGTCCTGTGACCAGTTTGATTTGATAATTTCCACATTTGACAACAAAAGGCCTAATTACAAACTTTTTAAATGACATCATGTAATCACTTTTTTTAAAAATAAATAAGAGCATCATTTTTTTCAGATGTTAACTTGTGGGATACATTTTCATTTTGCAGTACAGCAGCATGAGACTTAAATGCCATACTGTGCTTAACAAAAATTAAAAAAAAAAAAAAAATAAATAAAACTGGTGTCAAAACAGCTGGATGAACACCATAGACTGTGGATCGCTAAAACTGGATGCATGTGGTTGGTCCATATTGAGACAATTTACTGCACTTAAACAATTAAATATAAAGGATTAATTTAAATCAAACTTAATGTAATTCATGAGTTTGTGCATATGTTATTGTTCTTATCTACTATCTAAATGAGCAGTTACAGAGCCAACCAGTAAGTAAAGCCTATTGACAAAGAATATAACTGATGTATTGGATCAAGAACAAACCTACTATGACTAAAGCACTTCAAAAAAGTTACCTCAAATGTTGTTTATAGAAAAGATTACATTACACAAGTCATACTACCTTACACAAGTCATATTACCGTACCTCTTGTGCTGTCTTCTTTTTGGAAAACATAATTTTTTCATAAAGTCGTTTCTTTTTCTTCGGGATCATCATTTCACCGAGACGTCTTTCTTCTGCCTTTTGTCTCTGTAGTTTCCTCTCCACATTATCTTCTTCAACAGACCCAGCCTCCACAGATAAGTTCATATGCTGTATAAAAATAAACAATGACTGAATAAAATATGGCTATACACACTACTACTAAATAATTATTTCACATAATATTCAGAATTCAGATCTTAATATTCAGACATCAACAGTTGCTTACAAACATATATCCTGATATCACAAGATACTTATCCAGAGATATCATGGATTATTTGAACCGAGACAGTTACAGATACTAAGGTATTACCAGTTACTGACATTGAGATATCACCAGTTACTGTTATCAAGATATCAATAGTTACTTATCTTGAGATATTACAAGGTAATTATTCTAGGATTTCACCAGTAACTTAAACTGAGATATCACCAATTAATAATATCAAGATTTCATCAAATACAAAAAAAAAAAAAAAAAAAAAAAAAAAATTCCTGGTTACCTGTTTTTTACTTTTCTTTGCATCTTTGTTCTTTTCTTCCATTTTTCTTTTCTTTCCTTTTTTGAATTCTTCCTCTCTTTCGTCCCCTAAAATTATCAGAGAGAGAGAGAACAACCTGACAAACTTTGCAGAAGTCTAGCTGCTGCCTGGACTCTAACTATAACATCGGCAAGTGTACATAGAATTACTGTCTGTTGAAATTAAACTCTGTCCCGAGTCCAAAGGTTAGTTGGTGTTTATTCTATTTTCAATGATATAATGAGATTGGGAGTACAAGACTATTCCTTGGTTGAAATGTCAGTCATTTAATGGTTTAACACTCAATATATCTGCCTGAATGCTTTAACTAACTGGTCAGAACTAAAATTTACCAAATTAATATTTTCTTAGAGAAAAAAATCTCATTCATTAAATGCATGGAATTCTAACCTGTTTCATCATCATCTACATCTTGATCTTCATCACTGTCATCGTCATCAAGCTCTTCCTCCTCCTCCTCATCACCATCATCATCTTCCCCTTCATCCTCCTCCTCTTCACTAGAAGCATCATCCTCTACACCTCAAAAAGAAAACAAGGCTCAGGTATTTGTCGTGAAGGTAAAATTCAAATGTTGATCTATCAAACTTTCATCAATTTTTCTTTGCGAATCTGTTAATCGTCAATAATCTAATCTTGTTTTTAGCTGGTTAATATACCACAGGGTGAAACTGACATTCTACGTGATTCTGTCAGTCATGTTATGCTGTTGCACAATCAAATTCAGACGGTCATTCTTTTTCTGACGAATGCAACTTAATATTTTTGCATCTCTTGAGTAAAAGGCTCATACATTTTGTATATGTATAATGATACCATATTAAATCTGGTAGGTATTTTGAAACAATTAATTTCTGCAGTAATATGGTTAACTCTGGAACAATTCTAAAACATTTATCTCCAGAACCACTTTTAATCAGTGGTCTCTAGAACCACTGTTAAACTGTGTTCTCCAGAATCACTAAACATTTATCTCCAGAACCACTTTTAATCAGTGATCTCTAGAACCACTGTTAAACTGTGTTCTCCAGAATCATTAAACATTTATCTCCAGAACCACTTTTAATCAGTGATCTCTAGAACCACTGTTAAACTGTGTTCTCCAGAATCACTAAACATTTATCTCCAGAACCACTTTTAATCAGTGGTCTCTAGAACCACTGTTAAACTGTGTTCTCCAGAATCACTAAACATTTATCTTCAGAACCACTTTTAAGTAGTGATATTCAGAATCACATTTTAACAGTGACCTCAAGAACCACTCTTAATCAGTGATCTCAAGAACCTCTCTTAAACATTGATCTCTAGAACAACATTTAAAAAGTTATCTCAGGAACCACTCAAACATTGATCTCAAGAATCACATTTAAACAGTGATCTCAAGAATCACATTTAAACAGTGATCTCAAGAATCACATTTAAACAGTGATCTAAAGAATCACATTTAAACAGTGATCTCAAGAATCACATTTAAACAGTGATCTAAAGAATCACATTTAAACAGTGATCTCAAGAATCACATTTAAACAGTGATCTTCCACCTTTAAATTGTGATTGACCACCTTTAAATCGTGATCTATGGAAACATCTTTACAAAATTATCTACAGAAACACTCTTTAACAGTGATCTTTGGAACCAATTTTAATCAGTGATCTCCAGAACCACAATTAAACAGTGATCTATGGAAAAACCTTTCAAAGAATTTGGTAATTTTAAATTTATAAAAATCAAAATACCTGAGTCTACATGAATCCCCTGTTGTTTGTTAAGCAATGCTTGTTTTTCTGGTGGAACATATTCTCCTTCCTGTTCTTCCACAAAGGGAGATAAATGTGGAGGCAGCACAGCACCAGGAAAGTAATCCTCCATTGGTAGTAGCATTTTAGCATTTACGCAGTCAAAAACCCACTGAGGTTGTATGTAGTACCTGAAAAAAAAAGAATTACACGGATCTTAATGTCTTGCCTGGTTAGTTTTTGATAGAGTTGAAAATACATTACTTTAACATAAACTTTCACATTTTGACACGCTGCCACCGCTGCCTACACTGACACTGGAAAAGTAATACCTAAATCTCGCCCTATGACAATGGTAGGCTCAACAAAAATTTGGGAAATAGAACTATAACTGTCTTCTACAGCCAAATATCCCCACCCAAACAATTCAAATTGACCTTATAACTTTGACCTTTGGTATACACGAGTGCCTAGTATACTTAATTTTAAAAGTTATGGAGTAAACACTTTATCTAAGATTCTTTCACTTTTCAGGGGAGTTGGTTCTAAGGTGGAGAAAATTGAGTTTCCAGAAAAAACACCAATCATCATCATTTGGCATGCAAATTGACAAACTTTCTCACACTTAGAATTTCCAGAAAAGGATTTAGTGAGAGGTACAGCCATCTATAACTGCACATGACATGCACCACTCAGCCACCAAGCACACCCCCACTTCAAGCTAAATTATTGGTTATATAATTATAACTCAAAACAGAATAAAAGAGCAAACCATTTAAACTACACTCAAAATAGTATTGATGTATATCTAAACTCAATCCTTAATGTACATGTAATTGTCTCGTTATGATATCAAAATCTAAATTTTTCAGTAAATGAATTCTCAATTTCTGAATCCATCAAAATAAAACATTAAAACAGATTACATGTATAAAAAGAAACAAACAGTTGAAAGAAGTCAAGCTTTTGAAAAAAGGTCAATAAGTTGTATTAGTCAATAAAACTTTTTAAAACATTCTAATTTCTCGCTTATGAGTATGAGTAACACTAGACCCATTTCTAAATTTTCAAGATCCTCACAGTGACAAATGTAGCAAGTATAACTCTGGTTCAATTTTTTTTTATTAACTTGTTATTTTTTGAAATTCTAACCCAGATTATTATATACACAAATGATAAAAACATTACCTCGATAAATACTGTCTGGGTAATTTGGGTCTATCGACAATCTGATGTGTGATGGATTCATCCGTCTCCTGAAAAGTAGAACCCACTGCAACTGTATAATCCCATGACACTTCACCACCAAATGATCTGAAAGAATGGCAAACATTACAATAAAACTTTTTTGTAGGTGGGGCTGCAGTAGACAAATGTTTAAGATATAAGTCTTAAAACTCAAGGAGTCTTACTATTGTTGGTTCGACCCAAGTCAACCACAAAACAAGTGAGAGAATTTTCCTTGTAGGCCCATATCAGTTGGCTCGGCACCAGTATAATGGATGTACTGAATGGTCTGTGATGTTTATCTGTGACATTGCAGGTAACAGGTAAGCAAATAAGTACAATGCAGATCAGAAACACTTAAACACTTATCCACCATGTGAACTTTTGTTCAATTTAATCTTCAATATGAATAAAAAATTTTCATCATGAATAGCCAACCATCAACCATCAATTCATCAACCATCCAATTTCAGTACAGTTCTTCAATCTAAAAACTTAATAGCTTAAAAAAAGACTGACTTCATTCAATCACTTATTATAAGATAAAATCTTTTGGTTTCAAAGAGTTCTACCTTAAACTGAAAATTTTCTGCATTTTTTTAAAAGACAAAAAAATTAAGGCCTCATGTTACCTGATAATAAAAACAAGTGCCTCTCTGGGAACTTCTCTGTTTAGGAAAAATTTGAGTCCTTTGAAAAGGTTTTGAAATTTCTTTAATTTTTCTGCCTCAACTTTGGCCTGTTCCACCCTGTCTGGATCATCAGCCTGAAAAAAAAAAACCCAAAAAACTTGCATTACTTTTAATAATACGGCTTGTTTTGAGACAGATAATTGCCAATGCAAATGCCAGTAGTGTATTGATCAGCCTGGAAAGGATAAAATTTTTAGAGGTGATTTTTCACTCTACCATTTTTAATACCAGAGCTGGAAAAGGTAATTTTCAAAAGTTGCTGTATGTCTTTGTAAATGTAAAGGTCCTCTGTAAATTGCGAAGAGGAAAAGCAGGCCAGCTGTCATTGATACAAAGAATACATCAAAGACTAGGAGCTGTGTTTGCCCATGAGTCTTAAGTTCCAATAGCTCTCACATTCCTAATTCAAATTAAAATTCACTTAGACAGACCAGTATGTGAGAATTTTTACCCCCAGTTTTTATGCCAGAGGTTAGTGGTTTTTCTCCATCCTCCAACATAAATATTTAAGAAAAAAAAACTTGACTGGGGCATAAAGGCTTAGCACCATTTTTCCACTCTACATTAAGTTACCTGCATTTTATCAATGTAAACAAAACAAGTAAACAAAAATTAAATGGATTTAAAGTCTACAAAGGGCTTAAACACTGAGGAGTAAAACCAATCACGAATTTAGCAGAAAACTGTCTTAGATTCAATTGTGTAAAATGCAAATTTAACAGATAACTGTCTTTGATTCAATTGTGTAAAATACAAATTTAACAGATAACTGTCTTAGATTCAATTGTGTAAAATACAAATTTAACAGATAACTGTCTTAGATTCAATTGTGTAAAATACAAATTTAACAGATAACTGTCTTAGATTCAATTGTGTAAAATACAAATTTAACAATGACTGTCTTTGATTCCATTGTGTAAAATACAAATTTAACAGATAACTGTTAGATTCAATTGTGTAAAATACGAATTTAACAGATAACTGTCTTAGATTCAATTGTGTTAAATACGAATTTAACAGATAACTGTCTTAGATTCAATTGTGTAAAATATGAATTTAACAGATAACTGTCTTAGATTCAATTGTGTAAAATACGAATTTAACAGATAACTGTCTTAGATTCAATTGTGTAAAATATGAATTTAACAGATAACTGTCTTTGATTCAATTGTGTAAAATACGAATTTAACAGAAAACTGTCTTTGATTCAATTGTGTAAAATACGAATTTAACAGAAAACTGTCTTAGATTCAAATGACATATCAATAAACAGCTTCATGTGCCATTTTTAAATAATGGAAAATATGCAAATAAAGAAAAATAATAAAGTTCAAAAATTGTAGAAAAACTTACATTCAATACAGGAAAATCATCAATCTCAGGTTCATCCTCCCCACCTCCTTCATCTATAGTCTTCAATGACTGTGTCAGTGCTGCTAACCGCTAGAAATCATATACAGAAAAAAAAATTATCAAATCAAAAGAGGTTTATTTCCTTTTAGGGGATGATAACATAATTATATACTAGCCAACTCAATTAATAAAACAAGTGTCAGAAGAACAGTCTAGCTGTGATGTTTAATCTGGATTGGCTAATTCAACATAGACCCCAATCAAATTGACAGCAAAATCAAGGGAGCAATATTATTTTATATTCTAAACATTATATTGGGTTCACAATTTAGACCAGCCTTTAGGTAAAAACACCCCCAAAAAACAGTTCCTTTTTTAGTTTAACCTCAAATATTTCCTTATTTTTTTAAAAAAAAGAAAAAAAAAAAGAACTTAAAACTGTTAAAATATTAGATCCAGACCATTAGAATTTTAGACAAAGTTCTAATATTGCCAAAAAGAAATCTATGATCTCCAATTTTTACCTCTTCCATAAGCTCCCGGTCTGTCGACTTTTCATCTTGAATTGGTATACTAGATCCTTCTATCTCCAACTAAAACAAAATAAATAAATCAAATCTCATAAAAATTATATTGCCTAGATGACATGCTTAAAAAGAAGGCATGCAAACAGTTACAAAGAAGGCAAAATAAAAAAATTTGTTCCATCAATTCTGTAGCTGGTGTCGCCTTGAAAGAGTATGGACAAATGGTATTACAATCAAAAGTCAAAATTCTTTTGCTTACATCATGGGTGTCAGTTTCGACATGGTAGAGGAAATTTGAAAACAAAGAAAGTAAAAGGTGCTGTGATGATCTGTTAAGTAGAGGAAACTGTAGAAAACTGCTCAGACACCATGATCTAAAACTACCAAAATTTTCATTTGGGGGAGTAGAAATGTGCACAAAATCAAAAGATTTTTCTGGTCAAATATAGATTTCAAAAACATGACTGGAAAAAAATAATGTAGTGGACAGTGATTGATAAGTAGTTCTAGAGTCCCGGTTTCTATTTCTTGTTATACACTTGATGTCTATATGTGATTATTTTACAGGTGTACTTGGGTGTTTTTCTTACTTGATGTCTATATGTGATTATTTTACAGATGTACTTGGGTGTTTTTCATACTTGATGTCTATATGTAATTATTTTACAGATGTACTTGGGTGTTTTTCATACTTGATGTCTATATGTGATTATTTTACAGGTGTACTTGGGTGTTTTTCATACTTGATGTCTATATGTAATTATTTTACAGGTGTAATTGGGTGTTTTTCTTACTTGATGTCTATATGTGATTATTTTACAGATGTACTTGGGTGTTTTTCTTACTTGATGTCTATATGTGATTATTTTACAGATGTACTTGGGTGTTTTTCATACTTGATGTCTATATGTAATTATTTTACAGGTATACTTGGGTGTTTTTCTTACTTGATGTCTATAAATATGGTTATACTGAATCAGATGTAATCATTTTTTTCTTACCTTTGGTGGATAGTGTAGATTAAGACTGTGGTATAACTTATAATTAATAAAACCTACAAGTGTAGTGTAAAACTCCACAAAGGTCTGCATAATTCTGTAATCTACATCTGAAGGATGCTATAAATAAAACAACAAGGTAAAATTAAATCAGGATTCTGAAAGATATATTGGTTCATCAATTTCAGGTTAAAAACCAAGGGCCAAATAGGGACTTTTGCTCACCTGGAACACATCTCCAATCCAAATTCATTTTGAATGGCCCAGAGCCAGTAAAGGAGACGTAAAGTTTATGGAATGAGACATGCTTTAATATGCCATAATCAAACTCTGGCTTTGCAAAGTGAGCTAAGAAAAAAATTACAATTATAGAGTCTGTAGGTTTTGTGGGAGGTCGGGTTTGAACCCTGGCCAGGTCTGACCAAGACTTGAAAATTGGTAGTGACTGTTCTTTCGCTAAGCATTCTGCATTTAGAAATGAAAGCCGCAGGGTCCTTCAAAGGCGACCTTAAAAACTGATTCCCTGTGTCACTGCAGGCAAGGAATGTTGAAGAAACCTCCCTGCACATCATATAAAGGGAAAAAAGGGGCATGTAAAGAAACAACAACAACAACAACAACAACAAAAAAAAAAAAAAAAAAAGAAAAAAAATATATATATACAGTATAACCTGTGTATAAAGTCCACCTAGGGGACTAAGCAAAAGTGGACTTAATAGACAGGTGGTCTTTATATAGAGGGTCCCCTAAATGTACGAGTAAACATACAGTGTTTAAAATATTAAAAAAGTGAAAATAATATGCAGTACCTATTAAAAACTTATTAATATATACATTAATAAAGTTATTTTCATTTTATTTTTTAAAAACAGATTATTCAGAAATAATTTAAAAAAACCAAACTATTTAAATTTGATAAACTGAACACCAGAAAAGATTATTTGGTTAAACTCTACATATTATATACACTTGACTAATTGTGTCTTTGTTTTTATAAGTAGAAGCAAAGTTGTCACAAATTAAACAATTATATATAAAACATAATAGATAACAATGGGTATTTCTACCTTTATATCTGATGGCTTCAGTTGTTGACATGATAAGTATGACTTCATATATATTTTTCTTCAAAATTTTACGTAATATCAGTCGATACTGTAGGCTTTACTACAGTAGATTTTTAAACTCTGTAAGTTACTACATTGTATTTAGTGTGATCAATAATTTATATTAAAATTATTTATTGCCAATTTTCATACATCAAAGTATCAAAGAAATGTGGGAAATTATAAAATTTAATAAAAAATTATATTAAAGAAGTGGACTTTATAGACAGGTTCTGGATTCATTTGGGACTGAAAAGGGTGGACTTTATTCACATTAGACAGGTGGACTTTATATAGAGGTTCATTATATAGTAAAATCCATTGGGGATACTTCAGACTGGTTGCTATAGACAGGTGGACTTTATATAGAGGTGGACTCTACAGCAGGTTATACTGTATATAATAATAAAACTTACTTCATATCCTAATTTATGTGGTACAACCCAGTTAATAGTTTGGTCCATTATTTCTGCCTGATAATATATACCTTTTATGGAAATAAATACCTGAAATGGCAAAGATAAATTTTAATTACTGCATAACAATCAAAATACATGTACTTAGGAATAGAGTAATTATTTTTATGCTTAAAGCAAGGTTCTTTCATTTATATCAAGGTCCTCAATTTAAGACAGATGGGGTAAACCAGAGTTCCCGGACAAACTTTCTCACACTAGGATTTGCAACAAGCAAGATACAAACTTATGTAGTTAGGCCTTGTGATCAGAGTAGTCCACACTTATAACCACTCTGCCATCTAGAGCCCTGTTGTTGCTGTAATGTTATTTAACGTCACATCAGCAATTTTTCAGCCATTCACGGCAAGAACAAATTATTAATCTCTATGCATTTATCTATAAAAAGTTCATGCATGCATGCCTGTGATGTGGGAGTGTATATTACAGACTGCCATGTATTAGCAGGCACTCGGGGTAACTTTTTGTAAGATGCTAAGTCAGTAGGCAACAGACAAGTATACCACTTGCCCAGTCTTTTATTAGGACACCAGATGAACCAGTCAATACTCTACCCTCTTAATGATTAGCACCTGGTGAGGAAGCAATATCTCAAATTTTATAGTCTTGTGTTTGTACTATATATTGTATCTCAAATGTTAAAATCATGTTTGTCCTATATATTGTATACTTACTTTTCTTAATGAATGGGAAGCTATCACATAATGCAAGAATTCAACTGAAATATAAAGAACATTATTGAATAAATAAACAAGACAAGCATTTGATGTTCAATACAATAATGATTGAATAATGTTTGTCATTACATCAGTACATTTTCACCCATGTAAAAGTCCACATGACTTTTGTAAACAGAAGTTGAGGTGAAACAGCTCTTTCAACAAAAATAGTATGACAGTAGTTTAACCAAGAACCAGTATTGCATTAAGCATGTCAGGGATTCTTCTGGCCATTTTGGGAAAGGGACCTTGGGATAAAAATTGGGAAAATCATTGACATTTTGGGAAAATTTTCCACATTATCAGCACATCAAATATTTTGCCTGGAATATTTACTATTTTGATACATGCTGGTAGTCACTCATTTGTACCAAATCACTCAGACATTAACACAATATCTTCATTGACTGGCTTCAATACAAACATCTGAGAAAGTTGTTTCATGAGTTGCTCCCATTCTACCAGGTCCTCTTTGAGTATAAATCAAAATTTGCATAAATACAGGTTATGATGGTTATCATAAAGATATACAAGCTACACCAAAAATATAGTTTTTTCACTTTTTCTTAAGTTTCTCAAAGCAGGATCATTTGGGAATATTTACCTACAAAATTGGGAAAAATGTATGCTTTTTGGCATTGGGAATGGGTCCTTTTACCTGACCCTGTGAGTGGCCAGAAAAATTCCTGCATGTTATGTGTTATTTTTGTTTTTTCCCCCATGTTTAGATTTGGTATTTCATTCTAAAATTTTCTTTTGGAAAATTCAATTTTTTTTCTATACATGTAAATTATATCATTCGAGCAGAAGTATCAAAAAGTATTTTTTTAAAAGTCGCTGCAACAGCTGTATCTATATATTGTAATATTGTATATGTCCAACAGACTTAATGTGTCCATTTTGTTTTAACAATAGTTTTTTAGGACGTACTTGTAAATGGTTTGCTTCCCTTAATTCTGTGTACACTGTATTATATATAACTAGGAAGAAAATTCCTGAGAATGTTTTGTTTTTAGCAATTATTGGGGATCAAGTCGGAAAATTCTCTATGCTATTAACTAGAGATTGACATTTTTGGCTTTGCAATTATGCAGCTATTTTTCAACAGAATTCATTTCAAAACACTATGTGATTATACCAAATATGCTATTATCAGAATAAGTAATCAAGTGGGTTAGACTGTATTACCCGAGAGTCTTCTGGCCAGCTGTATAAACTCCATGTGAGTTTTAGTTGTTTTAGGGAAAGTGGCAAACAGGAAGAGCATAGACAAAGGATCATCTAGATCTCTCAATGCATCTATAAAGGAAGGATATCTGAAAAAAAATACATTAATTAACATAAAAATGTTTAAACCTGAACAAAATGTATTCACAAGGGTTCAATCATACCTTGCATATAATAATGGATCAATAACCTGTAGAAAGAACTTACAACCAAATATGATAACCAGATTTCAACTTCAATGCATGTCATAAAAACAATATCTTAAAAATAAACATAAAATATTTTAACACATATTAAATTATTAATATGTATACACAGGGCCTCAATTACATGTATATCTTAAAAACAAGAGGCCCAAAAGGGCCTGTGGAGCTCAACTGACAAAAATGGTTCTTGTGCCTTCATTTATATAAACTCGGTACAAGGACTTGAGCTGACGTTAAATGCTAAATATAAAAGCTGTAGGCCTTACAGTTTCAGAGAAGAATATTTTGAAATTTGACTTCCCATATAAGTATATGTAGATATATGTGCCCCTTGGTGGGACCAAAAATGGACCGGGGGCCACCATTTGTACAAACCTGGTAAAGAGACTTGAGCTGATGTTAAATGCCAAATATAAAAGCATTATGCCTTACAGTTTCAGAGAAAAAAATTTTTAAATTTGATTTCCAATATATACATATGCAGATATATGGACCCCTGGGGTGGGGCCAAAAATGGGCCGGGGGCCACCATTTGTAAAAACTTGGTAAAGGGGCTCAAGCTGATATTAACTGCCAAATATGAAAGCTTAAGGCTTCATGGTTTGAGAGAAGAAGATTTTCAAAGTTGATTTTCAATTATAAGCCATATATGCATATGCAGATATATGGACCTATAGGGTGGGGCCGAACATGGACCGGGGGCCACCATTTGTACAAACTTGGTAAAGGGGCTCAAGCTGATATTAACTGCCAAATATGAAAGCTTAAGGCTTCATGGTTTGAGAGAAGAAGATTTTCAAAGTTGATATCCCATTATAAGCCATATATGCATATGCAGATATATGGACCCCTTGGGTGGGGCCAAAAATAGACCGGGGGCCACCATTTGTACAAACTTGGTAAAGGGGCTCAAGCTGATATTAACTGCCAAATATGAAAGCTTAAGGCTTCATGGTTTAAGAGAAGAAGATTTTCAAAGTTGATATTCCATTATAAGCCATATATGCATATGCAGATATATGGACCTATAGGGTGGGGCCAAAAATAGACCGGGGGCCACCATTTGTACAAACTTGGTAAAGGGGCTCAAGCTGATATTAACTGCCAAATATGAAAGCTTAAGGCTTCATGGTTTGAGAGAAGAAGATTTTCAAAGTTGATTTTCTATTATAAGCCATATATGCATATGCAGATATATGGACCCCTGGGGTGGGGCCAAAAATAGACCGGGGGCCACCATTTGTACAAACTTGGTAAAGGGGCACAAGTTGATATTAACTGCCAAATATGAAAGCTTAAGGCTTCATGGTTTTAGAGAAGAAGATTTTCAAAGTTGATTTTCAATTATAAGCCATATATGCATATGCAGATATATGGACCCCTGGGGTGGGGCCAAAAATAGACCGGGGGCCACCATTTGTACAAACTTGGTAAAGGGGCTCAAGCTGATATTAACTGCCAAATATGAAAGCTTAAGGCTTCATGGTTTGAGAGAAGAAGATTTTCAAAGTTGATTTTCCATTATAAGCCATATATGCATATGCAGATATATGGACCTATAGGGTGGGGCCAAAAATAGACCGGGGGCCACCATTTGTACAAACTTGGTAAAGGGGCTCAAGCTGATATTAACTGCCAAATATGAAAGCTTAAGGCTTCATGGTTTGAGAGAAGAAGATTTTCAAAGTTGATCTCTCATTATAAGCCTTATTTTCACTTTTTACGAAGTATGACGGAAAAACGCTAAAAACGCGTAACCTAGTTTTTGACAGAATTTTCACGAAATGTACAACCTACATGTTTAAGGGTGTCTAGAAGCTAAATATCACATCAGATTTTGAATATAACCTATGGTTTCAGAGAAGAAACTTATTTTAGGTTTTTTACATTCTAGGTCGCTTTGACCTACTTTTGGTTGCCATGGAAACCAATTGTACAAATTTTCATCTACTCCTTCTAGGGATCATTCCTGCAAAGTTTTGCTAAAATTGGCCCAGTAGTTTCTGAGTTTTTGCTGTTAACGGACGCACGCACGCACGCACGCACGCATCATGCCATAAGCACATCTGGCTTTAGCCAGTTGAGCTAACAAAAATGACTCTGTTACCTGTAGAAAATGAACTTTGAAACATAACAACCAGATTCCAAATTTGCCTTCAGTACATGTCATAAGAACTATATAAATTTGACTAAATGGAGGGGTCTCAAAGAGCAAAAGGTCTAAAACAATGGCTTACGAACCATCTACATGTATCATTGCCTAAATTCCGTTCCCAATATGGGCTAATCCTAACATAAAAAAGTTTTACAGTTGACTTGGTGGACATTGGTAGCTTTCTTCAGACTCCATGTCTCATTCACCATCCCTGAACTGACTGGATTATAAAATTTAATTACCCTTGCCACTCTGCTTGAATAATAAATTAAACAAACAATATAATATTAAAAATTATTAAGTTACCTTTCTTTGACTATATGATCTAGCTTGTATTTTGGTTTATTTGCTCGAATTCTACCAGCAGCATCCGAGTTACCTTTATTGATTGCTTTTCTCAAACGTCGAACAAAATGCTGAAACATAAAACAATGAGAATAAGAAAAATGAGGAAAACTACAGATTACTTGTAATTTTGAGATATTGCTTCCTCCCCTGGATACTTGACTTGGGCTTAAAACACCTTCAATCCAACCCTCCCCCCCCTCCCCCCTTGGCACTTGACATGAAGAAGAAGAGAGGATACTGTGTCAGGATAATGTGACATGGGGAGTGGCATGTTTGTTCGGGACATACTACATGTATCTCTATGGGAAATTATGTTTAAAGTCACTCTTTGTGCACATTAGTACAAAACAGACCATAATACTCACTGCCATATCTAACGTATACATGTACATAAACTGATTCTCAGAAAAATCCTTTGAAACTGTTTTGCAAACAGCTGAAAAATTGCTGCTGCATCAATAAATAATAACACTGCAACAAAAAAAATACAACAAAAAAACCTATTCATAAGTCTAGTGATAAAAAAAGGTAGCAAAGTTATTTTGGGACATTATCACAAGGTCTTGGCTATATATATACACATATTTATTTATTACTTACTTTGAATTCCCTGAATTTTCTGATAACTGGTTCATGTGCCAGAAACTGTATATCTTTTACATAATAATAGGTTTTGGGTGCCGTGCTGCCTTTACCAACTCGCTTCTTGTGTTTGGTTCATGTGGATAAATACCTTTCAATATACATAACCTCCTAAAATACAAAATGATACATGATTACAAACACTAATCTTCCTGCCATACAAAATTAACAACAAGGGCACTAGATCACAGGCATATCCGTGTATATGGAACATATTTTCAACAGTAACATGATGCAGGGCTCGACATTAACTTTTATATCTACTTGCCCGGTCGGGCAAGTGCAGCTTAAAATTCACTTGCCTGCCTAAATTTTTTACTTGCCCTACAATTTTGCTTTTTTGTTTTCTTTCATTTCAGGTCTTAAAATCGAGTTAATCCTGTTTTAATCATTTACAGTAGACTGAATCAATCTTGTTTTATTAAAATGTTAATAAAATCTTCATGATTGATGTTAACTTATTGTTTTTGACTTTCCTCACTGTAGTTTTAATTCAGTGTGATTAAGAAGCTTATGGATAGTAATACTATCTTAAGTTTTATAAAGAGATGTTTATCTAGTCAGTAGTAATGAAGTCTTCAATGCAAGCAGTATACTATGTCCTTCACAGTGAGTCAGAGTGACTAGACCTCTCTAGTTATTGTAAAGAAAGGTTATCTGCTGGCTAGTTATACGAAAGAATCCCTTGCAGAAGAGGCAAGCTACAAAAGTATATTGATATACATGTTCAAATACTGCTTATTTTGAGTAGCTATAGATAAATGACAAATTCATTATGATTCATTGAAAACATTAATGATTTTATTCAATCAAAACAATAACTAATAAACTTGAAAAACAAAAAAACAACTTGAATTAAATAAATAGAGAAAACATCTGATCACAATGAAACAGAAAAATCTCAGACATATTTCTTGACTAGAAACAAATTTTGACTAGAAATTTAAATAGCAACTATAGGATTTTGGCCTTGCACCACAAAACTCCAATTTGACTGGTATCTGTTAATTCTAACTTATACGAACTTATTAAATTTGCATTTAATTCTAATTGAGTTCATTCACTGGTTTTGAATTAAGAAATTTAACAGATCATCATCATTATCATCATCATCTGCACCATGCTCAGGAACAAATCTAGGGCGTTCTGAACGTCCACCAGTCCACCAACGGTGGAGAGCTAGTTCAGCACTATAAGCACTGAGATCAGGACCTTCAATTGAAATAGTAAGCAGGTGATTCATAGTTGTGGTAGTTAAGCTGGCTCTCCAATCTGATTTTATGCGTTTGACACAACTAAAGCCTCTCTCACAAATTGCACTGGAGACAGGGAGTGTGAGAACAATCTTAATCAAACATTTTATGTTTGTAAACCTGTTTCTGAACCTGAACAGACTATTAACCTTAGGAATATTCTGATTTTGATTACCATTCATCTGATTTTTGAAGTGACCTTTTACATCAGTCCATTCAGTTTGCAATTGATTAGGGTCACAACCCATATCATGTAATACATCAGAGAAGTGATCTGACAGCTGTCTTATTTCGGTATTCCCATAAGGTGCAAGTGATACCCTATCATGAGGCCATCATTTATATCAAAGATACGACAAGCTTGTAGTATTGGCTTAACAGGATCTGTGTTGCTCTCAAGCCTGCCATTAATTCTCTCAGCCACAAGTTCAGTTATTGCTCGTAGCTCACAATAATCAGCATTTGCATTGTAATGAGTAAGAATGCCATTAGCATCAGTGGTCAGAGAATCCATGAAAGCCTGTAGCTGTTCACCGGGTTGTTGGCCAAGCTGAATAAGTGACAAATTTGCAGTTTCTAGCCCATCAAGAAACTCCATAGAAGTACCATCATCTTTTTGAAACTTAAGACTAAGGATACTAATTATTTCTAAGAGATCATGCATGAAAAACATGAAGCGCAAGATGCGCCAGTCTCTTAGTTTGTTAACCATGTAAGTAGCTCTACCTACAACAGCTGGTGTTGTTTGCCCAGGTCTGGCTTGAGAAACATGCTCAAAATGAGCCAATATGACCGAATAAGAAGAACACAGAGACTTAATGGCCTTGTTTATATGGGGGGCCCATCTTGTACCTTGTAGTCTTGTTGGCTTTATTATTCTCTCATCAAGTGTATCTGCTATTTCTCGTAGCTCTCTAAGAGCCTTTGGGGAATAATGATAGTGTTTATGGATTTTATTAAGCATATCTTGAACAGTAGCCAAATAATTGTTATTTTTTATTGCACTCAATACACCCCACTCTAATCTATGGGCAATACAATGAACAGCTAATACATAATCTCTACCCTCATCTTTCATTCTTGTTGCCACACTATCATGCACACCAATATTTACTTTTGCACCATCACAACCCATAGCTACCACTTTTTCCTTCCAATTCTCACACCCATAATTTTTCATTGATTTATCAATGGCTTTAAATGTTCCTTCTGCATGAGCATGCTCCAGATCTTCTAGTCCTATTAGGAAATTTTTTACCTCACCATCTTCACAAATCCACAATAAACAATCTCCACCTCGCTAACAGCACAGTCAGTTGCACCATCAAACATCACACTGATAACATCTGCATTTCTGATCTTTTCTTTTATTTCATCATGAATGTTACCACTAATATATGTTGCAAACCTAACACAGGCTTTATCATTAATATAACTTAACAATCTTTTAATTCAGAACCATTCTTAATCTGTAAATTTATGAGCGATGGGAATGTGGTAAAGGGTAATTCCTCTTTCATTACAAAATAAGCAGTATTAAACATGTATGATAATATCGTTTTGTTTTTTTCGCCAATTTTTTGTATCAGTCTATCCATTGGTCCTGTCCATCTTCGGCACGTCGCTGCACACATGCAGCTTTCACACAATCCGTATGCTTTGGCGAGCTAAAATGTGCCTTTATAGAGTTAATTCTGTACGATGTGTTTCCACTTAGAAAAGAGGATGAAGGGTCGCTAATCCATTTAAATTTCTGACAGTAAGTGCACACCATACCACTTTCTGTATCTTCAAGTCCGTCAAATTCATCCTTCCATTTTGGTAGAAATAACCTTGCCCGTTTCTTTTCATATTTATCTTGAGAAAGTTTGCGTTTTTCAACCTCCTGCTCCTTTTTTGAAGTCTTTGGATCGGCATTTTCCGATTTCTTAAAAAATGTCAACATTGACATTTGTTTTAAATCCGCCATGTTTGCAGTTTCTATTGTCAACAATATACAAAAATGTATTTGGCGCTCTGATTGGTTTAAATTGATATAAATAGAATGAACCAATCAAATATCTCGTTTTATACATGTCACAGTTATTTACGACAGGTTGCCAATTTAAACTCTAAGAGTCATAGTAAATATAAAGAAGTATGGTGTGCACTTTAACATCAAAAATCGGAAAAAATCTCTCAGAATTTTATGTCAAATACAACAATTTTAATCATCTAAGGCTAATATTTTCACTTGCCCCGTCGGACAAGTTTAATCTGAAGTATACTTGCCCGACCGTCAGTTTCACTTGCCCCGGGCAAGCGGACAACCGTTAATGTCGAGCCCTGTGATGTTACATATATCCAAGCACACAATGAACTTATCTAGATTTTTGTCAGTCTAGAATCTTTAAATATTCAATCAGACAAGCAGAATTTTAAATATGTTCTGATAACTACAATGAAATTTGAAATTCAGACCATTTAGAGTTTCAAACTCCTCAGTGGCTCTGCAGTAGACTCCAAAGAAGGATGCTTTAAAATTTGAGATATTGCCTTTTCCTCTGTCGCTTGGCATTAAGAGGATAGAGTATCTACTTGTTCACCTGGTGCCATGATAATGGACTGGGGTAGTAGTATTCTTGTCTGAGGCATACTGACCTTACCAAAAAGTTGCCCTGAGTGCACACTAATAAAAGGCAGACCATAATACACACTTGTACATCACACACACACACACACACACACACACACACACACACACACACACACGTTCTTGCTGATGTGTCATTAAACAACAGTACATCAAGAAAGCTTTAATCTTATAGATTAGTACATAGAGATTAATAATGCTCTCCTCACAAACAGCTGAAAAATTGCTGATGTGACATTAAACAACAGTACATCAAGAAAGCTTTAATCTTAGTAATAAAATGCGGTCATTGATTTATTTATCTCTGTTAGTTTATACAATTTAAACAAAATATATAAAAATATACCTGTAATTCAAAAGAAATATGCAACAAAAACCTTGTAGTTTAAAACTTGAATAATCTAGGCTAACCTGCTAAAACTTTATCATAAATCCTTAAGGGTATGTTTTTAATTTGGTACACAGGGTAACTTTATCATGCTTAAATTGATTAGCAAACAGTGATCTAATAAAATGCCAGCCTTTGGTAAGTCCTTGTAGTCTCTGGTCAGAAGTAAACCTGGAAGATTTTAACTAATAACTAACAAACCTGAAATCTGCCAATGTTAACTGTAACTTTTTGATGGCCTGGTTTCTTGACATATAAGCTGTGGCCTCTCCTCTCTCAAACTAAAATAACAAAAATCTGAATGCAATCAAACTGGGTAATATAATATAAACAAAATTATCTCTGGTAATTGAAATTATTAACTAACTGAACCAACTACCAATTGGAACTAAATTCCTCTTCAGATTTTTAGACTTAGACTGTTGTATAAATGGAAAATCTTTAAACTTTAACCTTAAAGGCTTATATAAATGAGTCTTCAGTTCAATTACAAATGGCTAAACAAACTTAAGATACAGAGAGAACATGCAGAACAGGCAAGTGCTGGCACCTACAGAGTGAAGACTATTACGTCTTAATCTTTTACAAGTCTTTGACAAATAAGCTTTGCTTATATTATCTACTGATAAAAACCAGCACCAGTCTATTATCTAAATCCAATAATATATATATATATAATATATATGAAAGAAATTACAGTTATTTTACCAGTTCCGAACAGGGTTTCATATGGGCGCGGCTGCCGACGTCAACAACAAGGAGAGGAAACAAAAATTATATAGCGTAATCACACAAATGTTTACCGGTTCTGATCATGTTGAGATACTATTAAAAGTTTGCAGGGGAAGCGCGACAGCTCAGCGAAACGGTCGGCAGCCATTTTACTAGTTGCGAATGGAATTGCCACTTCCGAATAATGGAGCACCTTTTAAGAGTAAGGGGGGATAACGTGGCAACTATACATGATTTTTTTTAAAGCAGTGTGGCTTGTTACATGTAGCATCCAGAAATCGTACTTAATTGCCGGAAAACATTTCTTCTGGTTACATTGTGAATGGTGAAAGAAAAAAAACCACTCATATATCTTCAGTACATATATTTTTTTATTTTAAAACAATTAAAAATCTTTACCTAAGATTTAATATTAACAAAAATTGTAAATCAACATAAATTATTGAATAAAAACTTAATCAGATATAAATTAAAAAATTAGACTAGAGTATTTTTAATATTATTGCACTAACAACACTATTTAAAAAAAAAACAATTGCTGAAACATATACAAGTTCTCACTTTTCATCAACACCACTTTTTATCAAGATTCTTTATTACAATGATATTATTATCAAATATTAGAGGTTTAACAGTACAATATATAATAATAATAATAATAATGATAATAATAACAATTATAGTAATAATAATGATAAATATATACAATGGTGGTACACAGATAACAACATTATTTTACAACAAAATATTAAAACGATTTACAATAATTATTCAGTATGATACATGTTATAAACATGAAAAAGAAATAAAGTTGATATTTAAGTATAATGTTTTAGACCTTCGTTTAGAAATTTGCATAAATTTAACAGTTCTACTTTATTTGTACTAGTGATTAACATTTGTAATTTTAGAATTAATTTTAATATTTTTTCTTTATATATGCTTGAAATGAGCAGTCACACATGCCCCGGTTTCACAATCATTCTTTAGCTAAGATTTTCCTTAACTTAAATCATGCAAAATTTCAAATCCTTATAGTGTTGTTAATTTTCAAGGTATTCAGAAATTTAAGATTTCATTTTGAAAATCACGTCTAGAATAAAACATCTGCATGTAGTTTTTACAAAAATATTCGTCAGTAGTTCCAACAAGAGGCCCATGGGCCTTAACGCTCACCTGAGGACATGGCCAACCTGAGGATATATCCAAAATCATTTGCAAAAATACATAAAATATTCTAATATACATTCCTACAAAAAAGTTAATAGTTTTCAAGATAATTAACAATTTGAGTCTTTTTATGCATCTATGACCTTGACCTTTAAACGTAAGACCTTGAATCTTATATCAAAATAATCACCATATCAATTCCTACAATATTCTAATACACATGCCATACAAAAAGTTAATAGTTTCCAAGATAATAAACAATTTCAGTCTTTTTATGCACCTATGACCTTGACCTTTGAATGTATGACCTTGAGCCACATATCAAAATGATTGTCATATCAATACCTACAAAATTCTAGTATATATACCTTTGCAAAAAGTTAATAGTTTTCAAGATAATTAACAATTTGGGTCTTTTTATGCATCTATGACCTTGACATTCAAATGTAAAACCTTGAATCTTATATCAGAATGATCACCATATCAATTCCTACAATAATCTAATATACATGCCAATACAAAAAGTTAATAGTTTCCAAGATAATTAACAATTTCAGTCTTTTTATGCACCTATGACCTTGACCTTTGAATGTATGACCTTGAGCCATATATCAAAATGTTTGTCATGTCAATACCTACAATATTTTATAATACATGCCTATACAAAAAGTTTATAGTTTTCAAGCTAATGCACAATTTTAGTCTTTTTTAGCAAAAAAATAACATTTCAGGGGCAACAACTCCTACATGCATTATCATACAGTTACGAAACTTTGTACCTTTTTACATTTTGTCCTGCTAAACATTTTAACAATGTTTTAATATTATATATCTCTTATAATTTGGAAGAAAAAAGCCTAAAACTGCACAAATTACAAACTAGGTCATGACCTTGAACTTTGACCTTGACCCCATTTTGAAGGTTATTTCAAGAAAAAGTCAAAACTGAAAATCCCATGTCAATATCTATTCATATAGTCAAGTTATAATAATTTGAAGCCATTTTACGAAATTTTCAAAATTAAACGCAAAAACGCGTAACCTAATTTTTTACCAAATTTCACGAAATGAACAATTTATAAGCTTAAGACCCTAGAGAAGCCAAATATCACATCAGATTTTTTCTCCCATCATCGCTTTCGGAGAAGAAGATTTTTTAAGTTTTTTGGAACCATGGGTCACCTTGACCTAGTTTTGGGAGCCATGACAACGTCACAAACAAATCTGAATTGCACTGGCCCATATATGCATCTGACCAAGTTTCATTGAAATCTACCTCATAGTTTTAGAAAAGAAGTTGAAAATGTAAAAGTTTACGCCGCGGACGACGACGACGACAACGCCGACGACGACGACGACAGACAAATTTTGATCAGAAAAGCTCACTTGAGCCTTCGGCTCAGGTGAGCTAAAAAGAGATGATTAAAATTTGTTAAGTTTCAGTTAAGGAAAATCTTAGTTAAGATTTGATTGTGAAACTGGGGCCAGATGATAATACAAAGACAATATTGAGAAAAAATCTACTCAACAAAAAAAGTTGGGGACCATTGTGAAATTTGAAATAAAAATCCAAAAACTGAAATATGTAAAATCCATCTGTAATTTGTTCTTATTCTTTTCTTGTTTCAGATGATGTTATGAAGTTAATCTTTTGTGTACGAAATTATATCTCCTTCATGAAATTATGAGAAGTGTGAATATGAAATGATATGATTTACACTCTACAAAATTAAATTATGTGTTTGATGTGGTCCTTTACTTATTTTGTGGAGTATATTTTAACTTTTGAACAATTTAAACTATCTTTAATTTTGAAGCAACAGCTACCACTGGACTACCCGGCTTTGCTTTCTTATTTCTTCCCATTCTGCAGTAAATAAAAACAGGAAAAATAAATTCTGAAATATTCCCTAACCAAAATCATAAACAAATGAATTTATTGAAATGATAGCGAAAACTGTTTAGAGGCAAAAAGAGTTCAAAGTTTAAATGTGGTACATTGGTACAATCACCTAAAGAATTAAGAAATTGACAAGACTTCCTGTTGTACCCTACCAATTAAAACCAATGTAAAATATTAAATTATGTCTTCACAATTATTTTCTATTTTTTTTATCATTTGGCCTTATCCGTCATTTTCCCCATTAATTTAGCTAGCATGTACATAAACCCTGGTGGGGTATAAAGTAGTTCCTTTTGTCTATGGATTACTTTAACATATGTGTTAATACATTTTATATTTGTACAACAAAATAATAATAATAAAAATCCACCGGAAAAGGGAAAATACAATTGCTTCTGTCTATCTCGAGTTCCATAGCAAGCAGTACATTGTAGGAGATTAGTCTCGATGTTGATATTTTTACCTATTCGAAACTGGTAAAATCATCACAGTAATTCAAGTACAGTATATTAATAGATCGAGAGAAAATAAAAGTTCAACATTTTAATGTTTAATAAGTTGTTAATAGTACTTACTTTTCACACATTCAAAATACCCGCATCTGTCATCGGCAACACGTGGTTTTCATGTTTTCTTGAAAAAAGCATTTCCGTGACCACGATTTGTTTATATCGTTAAACTAGGTCACCAACAATTTGCCGACCTGTCCTGCACATACATTTAGGAAGCGGTTGAAGTTTATATTATTTAAACAATTAATGTCCATACTTTCAAGTCAAAACATATTGATGAAATTATTTTGCGATTCCTTTAATTGAACGGGATTTAAATTTTGGATTATTCGGAACTAGTAAAAATTCGGAACTGGTAAAACAACTGTATGCCCAATTTTTCATGCATATTTATATATTCAATGGACATTAACTGAACAATTTTCAAGTTCATTATCGGTATCATTTAGCGCTCTCGTATATTCTTGTCACAAACAAAATCTAAATAAAAATTATATGATATCCAGAACCCCCCCCCACTCTTCCTTCAGCACATATTTGTATCAATTTTTCCAGCTGATTTATGTGAATCTTCCAAGAAATTGTTCTTAGATTTTGTCTTCATATCTGAGGCTGAAATATTGTTGTTAAAAGACAAATTTACCTTTTTCTTTTCTTTAACCATGGTTAAATATCAAACTAGTCAAAATTCGGTGTTGTTTTTAGTTTGACACACGTGCTTCCGGTTTCTTCGTGTCTAGGGGAGGTCTTATTCTTGTAATAAAATGCCAAGAAGAAAGATAATATATATATATCAAACAAACTATAAACATATTTAGATACAGTTCCATATATTTTTTAAAATTTTTTTCTTTATTAAATAATGAAATAGAATTATTGTTTAATTTTTGATAAATTAAGTCGAATTTATTAAAAATAGAGTCCCCCAAAATCGTAGTTCGAAAAATGATTACTATATATTCATTGTCGTGTTAGTGCTTGAATTAGAGAATGTCATGAGCTGCAAGTTGCTGAAAAATGAATAGTTTAAACAGTTTGAGATTACAGTCATTGACTTGTTTATGTAGAGCATTAACATGTATGGGAAATTAATTTTGAAAATTAGCATAAATAATACAAATAATTATTTATACTTATACACCAAAGTTAACAAACTCATTGCCCCAGTTTCATAATCATTCAATGATTCACCGATTTGAGCTTACACTCATCTTAAATATTCCCATTTTTCTCACATCAATGTTTTAAAAATTTAAGTGTTTTGAGACAATTTTTTGTTCTGTTCAACAAACTTACACTAAACAATTTAAATATAGCAATAGATATTGATTTTAACTCTGTAATGTCTTTAAAAAATTGACATTGAAATATCCCCTTATTTGAGTTGAGTGTACACTCAATTGAGTGATTGATTGTGAAAATGGGGTCTTACCAACAGCCCAATCAGCTTTATTCATAGAAAGTCTTTGTAAGGGATTTTGTAATTTGTAACAGCATTTTGCATGTAACATGTATAATTTAACACAAACAGCCATGCTTAATTTAGCTATGGTGACAGATGATTGAATCATTGGTTTCATTACATTCACGAATTCGAAAACATGAAATCTTGCCTTGTTTGAAATCTCGTTTAAGTCTTGTGGGGGGGCAATGCGAAGTTTGTATATTACGATTGCAATTTTGTTATCTAGTGTACTGCGATATCATTAGTTTTTCGTCAGTTTTAATGAAATTCATAGTAATATCTTTTTTAAAAAATTGTTAAATATGACTGAAATTAATAATAAAAAATCATTTAAATGAAAAATTAATTTATATTTAAAAAATATATGTCGGTCTGCAAGCGTTCAAAATTAGTTAAAACTTTTTCAGTCGTATAAATGGCACTAGAGATGTGAAAGAAATTAAATTTATTAAATAATTTAAATGATTTTATAAAAATATTGCCAGATAAGGAAATGTATATCTAAATCAATTTGAATTTACCAAAAGTAATTTTATTCCGCCAACCAGTCGGTTTTTCGATTAATTATTTTGAATTAATCTCAAATTAATTTATTTAAATTACATAATATAATTTACATTCGTTCTTCCCACACTTTTTGTCAACATCTCAAAATATTTACAAACAGCATTTACTAGTTTATCGCTGTATGGATACCTGTCAATCAATTTAGCAAATTGCAAGGTAAGATCCTGATGATTACAGGTGATGGAATGTGCCTAATAAACAGGATGTCCACTGACTTAGATTATTGATAATCTTTTAATTTGTCGCATGTTAGATTATTATGTAAATACATTCAATATAAAGAATATATCAAAATTAAACTTTCTCATGAGAATTTTTTTCAAAGAGTTGTTGCATAGATTTTGAAGATATCATTATTTCACCTATCAAAATGTTCTAATCAAAGCGATTTCTACTATGAGCACTTTTAATAAAATTTAATAATTATTATTTTTGTGTGTGAAAGACCTTAGGTTTGTAGACTTGCATCTTAACCATGTGGCCACTGCAGCCTCTAAATTTCATATTCTGAAACAAACTATCTTAATTTGTGAGACACTGTTCTTATGGGTATCAGATGTAAAAAGACAGTCCGAAAAAAAAAAATCTTAACAAATAGTCAAATTTTCTAGAAAGATGAATAAAGAATATATCAAGCTTATAGCTACACTGTATACATTTGCAATTAAATCCATATTTTTCTAAATTTGTTTGAGATACATTCGAAATTTTGAAAGAAAACAATAGATGTTTCAGAAATAAAATTTGCAACATGATGTTTATAAATTATCCTTTCCGTGGGAAATTGTTTTATAAATTATCCTTTCAGTGGAAAACTTTAAATATGATCATACATAATAACATATCAAATTTAAGTATGAAGATTGTCAATCTTTATTAATACAAATTGAAATGCCTATTTGATGTGAACAGCCTGGAACACTACAATTTCGGTAGGTATGAAGAGTAAACGGGAGTAAACGAGAGAAATAAAAGAAAAGTTGATTAACATATTTTGCCTACAGTAGGTTCAGTAGACGCAGATTAAAAATGAACAAATTAAAAAAAAATATGACTCTAGGATGATTTTTAATGAGTTTACGGCAAAAATATGTATGCATATTTACAATACTGTTCACCAATACATGTTACACAGGAGTAAAAGGGAGAAAATATGGAGAAGTTAATTAACATATTTGCCTACGGTGGTAAATCCAGTATGAAAAAAATTAACAAAATAAAAAAAGAATTTCAATATACCACACATCACAGTAATGATAAATAAGCGTTTAGCTTAAAAATACATTTTTGCGAATCTTTCCAACTGTATCAGTGAAGAGTCATAATTAAGTGAATGCAAGAGAAATACATTGTGTATTAAATTACAACTAACAGAAAAATATAATTTTTTTTTTTTTTTTTGAATTAGTAAATATAATATTCGATCAAAACGAATCTTAAAACCGGGATTTACATTTTATTTTTAATTGATCTTGATACATCTTCAAATGGTTAATTAAACATCCAGTTTAAAATGTATTTGGTTTTCAATAAACATCGCGGTAGATGATTTTATATTCCACCACGGCAGAAATGTTCTTTGCGGTGGACCGCAGTGGGAATTTAATTCCTTCTAGTCGGCAATTTCAAGTCTTTTTTTCCGATTTTAGATGTAGATAATAAAAAGAATGTCCAGTTTTTTCAGCCGATTAACGTATATTTTTCCACGTGGAATGAAGAAGTTGTATTTTGATTTCAAACTCTACATGATACACAACTGGTCACAAAAAATAATAATAATAAATAATAATAATAAATAATAATAATAATAATAATTAAAATAAAAAAAAAAAAAAAAAAAAAATAAAAACCTCGACTCAAAGCCAACAAGTACATAGGCTAAATGAGATTGGACTCAAAGCCAACAAGTACATAGGCTAAATGAGATTGGATTTCGATTTGCCCCCCCCCCCCCCCCCCCCCCCCCCCCCGCCTCATTTTCAATCGTAAGAGTTACTTCCCCTGTCATGTTTTCGAATTGGTCAATTGTGATATATATAATTATATTATTATATACCTAACTCCTGAGGTTCATGTTTTATCAAAAGTATGCAAGGAAAACTATATATAAAGTATTTTGTATTCTTGGTAGGTGGGTTATCTTTAGCAACTTTGTTATATATTTTTTTAACAACATCTTCATGAAAAGCATATTTCAGATAAATGTGTTGACCCATGAACACTGATGAACTGGAATGGCATGCTCTATGATTAAAGTGCACCCTGTTTTATCTGTTGTAAAATTAAAGTGATAGTTCACTGTGTCAGTGCTCTGTTTTCTTACTTTTCTCTTAGTTGAAAAAAAATTTTGAAACAATTTTTTTACAAATGCAAAACACATTATTGGTGACAGTGTTGATTTTGTGCTTGCTCAGTAAGTATATGAAAAATATTTTTACATGGTTATTAATTTCTTTTAATTTTTTTACAGCTAATATTTCAAGAATAACATGGCGAACTTGTAGCAGTGCAAATGAAAATTATAAAATCAACCCACTCTTTGTAAACAGAAATAAAAGGCAAGTTTAATATTACTTTACTAATATGTTGTTTTGACCTGTTCACAATTCTGTTGGGTCTGTTTGGAAATTTTATGAGGTGATTTTTTTCCCTGTCCTTAGTAGACTAAGAAGAGGATATTTAACAGTGAAGTATGAATATGAAATTTATTTTGTCGAGTGAAGTAAGAAAATCAGTATTTTCACGAGATGGCACAGCCGTAGATTGAAAATATTGATTTTCTCACTTCACGAGACAAAATAAAATTCATGTTCATACTTCGCTGTTACATGTTCTATTTATTTTATATCACTGTTTGAATTGTTTTTATATCTGACATGTTTGGTTAATTAAAGCAATGGATTGTGCTGTCAATGTACAGATGTGGCCGTTGTTTTGCTTTTGACCAGATGTTGACAAGGTTCACCGTTATTCGCTCGTCTAATGGTTGAAGCAATTTAGAAAAACCTGCGGCACCGAAGTGTGACGAGAAACAAGTACAGGGCACCTGTTCGCAATAATGAAAGGGGAGTAACTCTAATTAAAAAAAACCCTCTAAATTGCAGGTGAAGGAATTCGGAGTGAAAATATGTGTATTTCACTGCTGTGAAAATATGTGTTTTTTCAGTTAAATATTTTCCATTATTTCATTATTGATATAAAATAAAACACACTATATCTTAAGACTCAGTGTCTTTTGTCACTGTCACCATAGTGAATTTTAACTGTTTTTGTTAATTGCTTTAAAAATATTGAAAAGGCAATAATTCTTGAATTGGGTTGTAAATAGAAAGGTCTGAATTCAAATGATCTTGACTTGGATCTAGGTAGACCATTTGACAATATACAATACAATATACAATATAGTTTATTAGAGTCTCATCATATATAATGTATACAAGTAAAATACATACATATTATCTAAAAGTGTATACTCTTAAAAGAGTTATAAGAGACTATAAAATACATAAAAATACATAAAATGACATTGAATATTAAAACACAGATGAAACAATTACAAGTATATAAAAAACTTCTATGCCTCATTAAAACATTATTGCAGAATTTGACATTATACATGTATTTGACTACATCTTTATGGGCTAGAATCACAGATGATATTAAATTGAGTCATCTAAAAAATCAATATAAAAACCATTATAACAGACATTTCCATTTCAACTCATTTACTAATTACTTATCTAATTAAGGGCTGTCTAGTGGAGTTGTAACTTACCAGCAACTTTACCTACATGTTTATTTATTATTTATAAAAATATAAATTAAATTATTTGAAACAAAATTTATTACGAACAGAGAGGAATCTCTGTGATGTATTGTCACATACGTCGCAAGCATTTGGCAAGGGAATCGTAGATATCTTTAAAATGGGATAGGGATACAGGGTGACAGAGATGTTCATAGATGGGGGCAAGTAAACCCAAAACAGGGAAATGTTAAACGAAACATTTTTCCTAATGTCAGTGAAGAAATTCAATTTTTTTTAAATCGGACGGGCTATGTCACCGCTATGTCAAATCCTTGGGCAATATATGTGGAATATAGTACGGTAGTTTGCGGGTGATAAGTACGTGCTGAGGGTAACCGCACAATGATGAATGTATGTGGAATTGAAAATAAAATTTATACATGGATTCTGTGGAGAAACTTTTGGTGGAAAGGATACAATGCGGCGCAGCGGAAGAATACATGAACAGTTTATGTAAACAAAGACCTATTTTCGCGGATATCCCATAATTTAAACGGTCTCTTTTGATTGGATGAATTATATGACGTGTCATTTCTTGGTAGGATGCGTTTTGGCGAGAAGAGTGAACCACAGTAAATAAACGATATTTTTTTAACATTACCCGAAGTTTGAGCGTGTAAGTAAAAGTATAGGTTGCGGAAAGTGCTGTAAAGAAATCATGTCTTACATACACGATAGCAAATGTCATGTTTATAGGAATGTATTTGTTTTATTCGTTTCCCTTCCCATCCCCTCCTTGAAGCCCCAACAAAATTTGACCTATATCTGATGTAGACATGTTTACATTTTAATTTTGTTGACGTAGCGTAAAAATGATATACACGATTTTGAGAGCAGCATTGTGAAATCGACCGGAAAAAGCTATTGCTGAGAGATTTTACGAGTTCCTGTCGATTGTGCAAGATGTACTCTAGAAGTTTACATGGAAAGCTTTAGGGTAAATCCTCGGTAGGTGGCTTGTATTTTGTATATTGTCGTCGGTCCTAAATTTGGATGGTCCTTGATTCACGGCATAAACAGTTTTTTGCAACAATCATTTGTAGTTGTTTTGTCGCGCTACGGGACATTTCGGCCTATAACAATATCGGCCAATGACAATATCGGCGCATAATAAAATATATTCAAAATATTTAATACACCTAAATTTGGACAACTTTGTCATGACTTATGCCTTGGTTTTAATTTTATTTTTAAAAGAAATTATTATTTTTTATAACATATTAGATCAACCTATAAATGATGCACACACTCCGTTCACAAATGTTTTAGTCAGAGTTACTCATGACTGTAAGACTCGTCAATTCTGATCGATCTAAACTAGTTCGTGCAGATAGCGTAGAAGAAAGACAGTTTGAATGTAACTTGTATGAATCTACAATTATGTAAAAACACTTAAGTATCAGGATTTTTAAAGACAAATTATATTTACAAGAAAAGGATCTTTCTTTTCAATTCATTCTTATGGTTATTTTTCTTTACACACAACATGTAATTAAAGCATCATAATAATACAAATATTAAATTAAGATTATAATTAAGATTATCTATTTTTTAAAAATTTTTAAGATTAAAACAAAGTATAGGTACACCTTCCTGTCTTTAAATTATTCATTTTAAAAAAAAAATGAGACATATATATAATCCATTATTTGAGTTTTAATAGATTAGTGGTAGACTTGATTAGAAATGATAATTTGAATTAATTCTTGTATTGCTTTGAATAGACTTACTGAAATTTACATGTTTCAAAGCATAATAATACTAACACATGTTTATGCACAACAATGCAAATAAACGAAATGAGTAGCAATCTTTGATAAAGGCATTTATTTCATGGGCCGATTTTGTAATAGGCCGATTTGGCTATAGGCCGATATTGTCATGGTCCCTTTTTTTATGGGCCGAAATGTCCCGGAACCGTTTTGTCGTTATTGAGAAATATAATGATTGATGACACCATAAAAAACATCTTTCTGTTTGTGTAATTAATTAAAAATGTTACGTATGAACGTTTTTGTCTTTTCTTGGAGAAATGCTTGGAATGTGAAAGGACCTTGCTTCAGCACAGACTCTTCTGAATGTGGTAATTTGCCAACACTAATACAAAAAATATAATAGACACTTTTCCAGTCATGAATTCTTACTCCCCTTCCATATGGTGTTTTACAATCTTTCTCGCATAGGAATGGAATGGGATAAGGCAGATTGTAATACTACCTACACTCACTTTCAAAGCCTCTTGCGTTTCCATGCTCTCTGTTTGAACGGCACCTCCGGTGCTTTGATTTTTCCTTTGTCATGGAAAAATGAAAGAAAAATTGCACATTCATGTTCAACATTATTCACTATTTAAACAAAGCAGTAGACCCTAAGTTGGTTCTTTTTTTTTTTTTTTTTTTTTTTTTGGGGGGGGGGGGGGGAGGATGGGGGGAATACTAATATCATACTGTTACAATGGGGATATATGATTTTTTAATATGAAAAAAATCCTAAAATGCAAAAAATTATGACAAATTTATTGTGAGATTTTAGATGTGTATGGAAGAATAAATTAAAGTCTGTGTTGTTAAAATTGACAGAAAAAAAGAAAAGAAAAAGACTTATTTCAACAATATTTTTACTTTTCTAGATGAATAGATTGATTATTTAAATGGGGTTTTATGTCACGTCAAGAATATTTTACTTATATCTAGATGTCACCAGCTATATGTCAAGTGGCAGAAATTTTGAACTTTGCAGTGCACTCAACACAATGTGCAGGGAGGGTCCTGAGCATGCCATGTCTACCATGACACAGGACATCGATTTTAGTATCTTCCAAAGGATCCAGTTACTTTCATCTCTAAATGCTGAGTGCTTGGTGAAAAAATAGTCGCTACCTGTGTTTTAAATTTTGGTCAGACATGGCAGGGTTCGAAACTTGACTGCCCACATACAAAACGAGCACTCCACTCATTGAGCTAACATAGTGGTCTAAGAGAATAGAGAACCAAGTAGTAGATTGATGTACTTTTTGGGATATAAATTTATTCTGTAATTATGAAATCATTTATATTTGCAGGAATTTGGAACTGCTTGCATTGGAACGGAAGAGAGAAGGATGGAAATTTCAGAGTCCAAGAAAAAACTATTATAATAAGTAAGCTTGTACACCTTCAGCTGGTTTCATCTCTGTGTAAACAAAACCTTCTTTAGTACTCATTTAGTCATCATTGCAAGTCCCAAGTGAGTGGTCTAAAACATCCATTTATGAATTGCTGTGCTTCTGTCTATCTAGATACAGATCCTAGTGTTAGAAAAGTTTCCATTTCTCTTGCTGAAGGTTAAATATTTTTATGTATTTAAATTTCTTCAACCAGCTTGGTAGAGTGGTCTGAAGCACATACCTAAAGATCACAGTGCTTTTATTGCCTATGTTCAAATCTTGTTTGGATAGATTCTTTTGTGCAAAAAGTTTGTCAGTTTGCTTGCAAAAAAGTTTGGTGGTTTTCTCTTGGTACTCTGGTTTTCTCTACCATCCCAGAACTGACTGCCTTGACAAAAGTGAAAGAATCTTGACTCAGGCATTACATGCTATTACCCTGTTTCACCACAGGGCTGATTGACTTGATATATAATGCCTTGATTTTTGAAGTACATATAAATGGAATTACTCTCACTCACTCCTCTATAATGCTAATGAATTCTAATAAGGTTGATAGTTTTATTTTACTGTTCTATTTTATGTTTTAAAATAGGTTGATATTTGAGCACACTAAAAGGCATACTTCAGGTAGAGTTGAACATTGGAGTGGTAAAACTGTTATCTCAGCATCCACGAAAGAATGGGCAATACGACAACATCTACATAGGTTAGATATATTATAAACTATATGTTGGCACTGAATAATTAATCATTAAAATACAGTAGGACCTGCTATAGTGACCACTTCTTTACGATGACCACCCCTGTCCATTCAGACCAGTATTTTAAGGTGTTTATTTTCTCATTTTTTCAATCAACACAGAGAGTTATATACGTGTATTCATCTATGTGTTTAAAGACCAATCTTTTTTTTTCTTTAAATTTCATTTTTTCTAGGTTCTATCAGTGGTCTATATACATGTATATGTGTGTGTGTGTGTGTGTGTGTGTGGTTTTACTGTATTATTTTTATGAGTGGTTAAATAATTTATTTAACAGAGAGAAAACTGGATTTTCCAGTGATTCATTGGCACAATTTTTGTTTTGATTCCAACATTCCAACTCATTGTACCCATTTTAGAGCACTGATCATCACACTGATCATTTCAGATTCACTGTCTCTTTACTATAAAATTTTTGAAGGATTATAAGCTGGGAAAAACTTAACAAAAACCAATGATGACCTCATGACCTTACTCTTTCCTCTAAGAAAACAGTTTTTCTTGGCCTTTAACCTTTTCTCTATTTTATTGTAATGACTTAATGAATCAGATATTGATGAATCTAAAGTCAAGGTAAGTAGCTGACAATAATGAAATTATAGTCATGACCAGTAGCTGACAGCAATGAAATTATAGTCGTGGCCAGTAGCTGAAAATGGTGAATCTATTGCCATGGCCAGTAGCCGACAGTGATGGAATTATAGTCATGGCCATAGGTGACAATTGTGAAATTATAGTAATGGCCAGTAGCTGACAATGATGAAACTATAATCATTGCCAGTAGCTGACAGTGATGAAACTATAGTCATGGCCAGTAGCTGACAATAATGAAATTATTGTCATTGCCAGTAGTTGACAATGATGAAACTATAGTCATTGCCAGTAGCTGACAATGATGAAGCTATAGTAATTGCCAATGATGAAACTAGAGTAATTCCAGTAGCTGACAATGATGTAAGTATAGTCATTGCCTGTAGCTGACAATGATGAAACTATAGTCATTGCCAGAATCTGGCAATAAACAATAAAGATTGTGATGTGAAACAATATATGAATTCAGCCAATTATTGAATTGACTTTTGTTTTATTTTATCTCATTTACAAAGCCCTACTGATAAGGCTGCAGCATTGAATATAGGAAGGATTTTGGCTCAGAGATGTCTGGAAAGTGGATATACAAATGTGTTTTATGATGAACAACCTGAACATGCTAAGTCTGAAAAGGTAACTTGACAAATGAGAGATTTTTAGTGGGATGGTGTGTGGTGTTGGAGGGGAGTGAAATAATGATGTTTGAGGCACAAGTTATTTGATGGGTAAAGAAAACCTTAATGCCAAGTGATAACTACCAATCTTATACCAATGGAAGTGACAAGCTTGCTCATACAAGTGAGGTTTGAATTTATTATACCGTAAATGTACTTATTTTATTGTGTACATATTTACATATTTTAGCACAATTTACATTCCCAACTAATTTGTGTGGATTTAAATTAGTGCAAAACAACTTTTGAGAAACAGACTATAACTTAAAACATGTTTTAAAGGTGTATTTTAAATAGCACTACTGTTGTAGCTTGAAAATAGCTAAAATTAATACACCTCAAATTATTTCCTTTACAGTATATATATATATATATATATATATATATATATATATATATATATATATATATATATATATATATATATACACACACACATATATATATATATATATATATATATATATATATATATCTGATTCAATACAGTTGTTTGTGTTATTTTAGATGCAGGAATTTTTAAATGCAGTGAAAGAAAAGGTATTATTAATAGAACCAGAACTTGAAAAGCCTCACTATGAACCAGGCATTGACTACGACCAGCCTAACAGATATGCAGAAGACAAGACATTTAAAGACGATGTGCAATTGTCATGAATTTTATGTATTCCTGAATTGCTATTAAACATTACATAATATCTTTATTGTTTTTTGTTTTAATTTTGTGTCTTGCCTGTCTTAAATATCTGTTTCCAAAGCACAGACATTTGTGTCTTTGTTTTCAAGTCAAAATGCTGAAGATGTGAGTGTAGATACTGTGTATACATTTAAATTTATGGGCTCCAAATTTTGTGGTGTGAAAAAAAATACAATTTCGTAAGATGATAATTTTGTGGTTTGAACTTTGTTGAAAAAAAAAAATTATTCTAAAAGTTGATCAATTAAGGTGATTACTTATCAGGTGTCACTCTTGCGTATTGCATTAATCGGTTATAGAATTTGGCCGAGTAAACATGTCTCTGTCCAGATTGTTCCTATTTTATATCATCTCCAATATCATTTTTGTTTCGGTTACGAAACCAACATAACATACATGTATTTAGGTAAGACAAGTATACATTTGTTTTGATTTTTAAAAGCATTCGTTTACATGTAAATCCACGTGTCTGATGGATCACCACAATTATTAATGGTTCCACAGTTGATAGGGTTTTGAAAATTGTACTTAGAAAAATGTGTAAAAATAATGTCAATCAGAACTTTTATTAACTGCACTTTGATTGGAAATGTTAATCTTTTGTGCAGGAGGCATATGCTCTTATGACTTTTTGGTGTGTTTTTCAGTTTCAAACAGATGCAGAATCTTAAAAAAGTTTTGTTTACATGTTTTGACATTCAAAATATTCATATTGAAAATGGTCACATTTTCACACACACACACACACACACACAAAAAAAGAACTGTTATAATCTACATGTTTTAGTAATGTGACAATTATTAAGAGGAACATTTTGTTTTGTCAAGATTCTCATTTACATCTAAGTACATAGTTTTAATCTAGTTTTAGAACGGCAGAAAAAACTTAAGAAAACTACAGATCTTCATCTAGAAAACCGAAAAACATTCTCAGTTTTAGAACAGCAGAAAAAACTTTAGAAAACTACAGATCTTCATCTAGAAAACCGACAAAACATTCTCAGTTTTAGAACGGCAGAAAAAACTTGAGAAAACTACAAAACTTCATCAAGAAAACTGGCAAATGACAAAACATTCTCACACTAGGATCTGTCTGAAAGAAAATTAAAGCTAGATGGTGAGGGACACCATGATAGTGAGTATAACACTTGTCCACTGAGCCAATGAGGCCTCCATTTATAAACAGAACACAAAACAATGCAGTGGCATTATTATATGAGTTATAAACACAAATATGATTATCGTGTAACATATTTATAAATGCAGCTGACATAAAAATAAATTTAGATAAAAAGTTTTGCAGTTAAACACGAGTAATGTTACTACCTACTAGTGTCAACATTTGTCTAAATAAACTGAATTTCAAAATGTCACAAATGAACCACAAAGGTTTTACCTTGCTTAGCTGAAGTGGAAAAAAGAGATGATTTATAAAATTTTTGTTGATTGTTCAAAGCATTTGTTTATACAGTTCACAGATGTAGTTATAGGCTAGACATAACAAAATCAGCACGTTAATAATTTAAAATCGATAAGTTTCATACAGTGAAGTCTAATTAATTTTTATTCTTAAAGTGTAGCACAGATTTAAAATATCACTAACAATTTCTATTTAAAATTATATTGCAGCACTATGAAGAAAAAATGCACGGTTTTATGAACCGTATAGAGAAAAAAGCTAGGTCTTAAGAATCCAAAATTATTTTAACAAATAAATTCAATTAGAGTCATTAATGATTTTTTCGGATTCATTAGTTATAATAAAAACAGAACCATAACAATAGTGTACAAATGTAGCTAGCTAAACAGGAGGTTCTTCCCTTTGTGGAGCACACATGAAAATATAAAAAAATGTTACTTTTTTTGTCCATGGAACAAATAAATGCTTCACTCACTTGCAGATAGTTATAATGATGATAAATGAACATTATTTCCACCATCTGAAAAAAACATTTTCAGCTATAACTGTGTGCTCATCTAACTTGTAGATCAGCAAACTCTCAGACAGAAAATAAATGTATTTGTTTCAAAGCAAATAGTTCTAATTGTATTATGCAGCCCAATGCAACTCTTGCTAATTGAATACATGATCAGATAAACCTCAACATCAAAATGTCATTCAAAACTAATAACAACCTTTGGTGTCTGGTTATTTCGTTCTCCTCGAGTGAAGTTGATTGAATGCGTGATGTGCTAGCTTTGTGAAATCCAAAATACATATTAGGAGAAGAATAAAACCAATGATAAACCCTGCAAAGTAACCATATATCTTTGAACTTGTTCTATTATCTCTCGCACAAGTTTTTGTTCTAACTGTCTTTGAGAGGATATCTTTGTTGATCGTTAGTTTAGCTTTCAATGCTAAAAGATCCATTTTTAATTTTTCCATTATCTGCTCATCGCTCATATTGCCATGCATATTCGTAAAAGGACAGCAGCATGTGCTTGTACCAGTCACTGAGCCAGTCTGTTGATCTGAATGAAAGAAAAAAATTCACTGAAAGTGGTATATGAAATAATGCATATATATATATATATATAAAGCTAAAACTGCAAAAAAAAAAAAAAACCCTTAAAGTGTTTATTTTTGTCTACCATACAACTTACATTTAAGGCTTGGGTTGTCGAATTGCATGATTTAGAATGTTAAGAATAATGGAGATATAAGGTATTTGGTTTAGTTGAACCAATATCACTTATCTGCTTATTAAAACCATTGTCCTGGTTCAATCTATTAGAAAGCTGGACTAAGAAAAAAATCATACTTAGTTGGATACTTATCAGTCTTGCGGAAGGTGTAAATTAAAATCAGATACATTGAAATGTTCAATTTTTATCAACAACTTGTTGCAATTTACTTATAAGAAATAGTTAGCAAAAGCCGTAAAGATAAGTTTAGTAATGTTTATCTGATACAAAATGTCAAAATCGAAAACAAAGTATTCAACTAGTTAAGAAGTTGTTATTTTTACCAGTTTAGAGATTATATTATATGTTCTTATCTTTACAAATCATTTAGTTCAAGGTAAAAAATTGAAAGCAAACTTTTTTTTAAAAAAACATGAATAAAAAATTACAAACTAAAAATCAGTTAAATAGACAGGAAAAAATTTATTATTGACCTAAAATACCAACAATTAATTGGTGACCTACATTGGTGACCTACATGTGTCAAAATTTGTTGGTGACTAAAATATCAAATCTTTAAATTTAATCCATATTAACAAAATTATATTTTTTTCTCCGCTCTCAAGTAGTTAAAATAATTTTTATAAAATATGTAAATTTGACAATCATTACCTGTTGTTGCTTTTGTTGAATGTTCATTTGGAGTAGTAATTTGTTCTGTAACCGTAGAAGTATCCGCATCAGAAGTAACACTGTTCTCATTAGTTGATAATTTTTCAGACACTTTATAAAATTAAAAAAAAAACTTAATAACACTAAATAAGTTTTATTTCTAATAGTATCTTCAGCAACAATATGCTGCTAACTTTAACTGTAAAAGCAAATACTCATTTAAAACGTTATACATTTTAAACTTAAAACTCAGTTGACCTTATTTAATAAAATTGATAATATTTGTCCCTTTTTTTTAACAAAATAATTTTTGTAGTTTTGAAGATGATTACAAGTTGTTGCTTTTACTGAATGTCAAATTATAATAGTACCTTGTTTAACAGAAGTCGATGTGTACGCATCAGATGAAAAACCGTTCCTGTAGGTTGGTGAAATCTCGGACACTGTAGAAAAAAGATAATAGAAAACAAACCGATTTAATAATCAATAATTTCTGATTCTTAAAATTATTCACAATTTTTGCAAGTCATAGCTCGCTGCTAACACTAAATGCCAAAGTTATAAGCTCCTTGGAATTTGATGATTTTTTAAAATTGAAACAAGTTCACACTTTCTTATGATCATTATTTGTATTACTTTTTTTGTTTTTTCAACAGCAAAACATCTTTTGTAGTTGTGTCGATAGTAACCTGATATGTCTATATGTAGAATCGTGCATTGTTCAGTAACAGTAGAATTAGCAAACAATTTGAGGCCTAAACTTCTCTTTGAACAAAATAATAAATTGTTGAAAATTATCAATTAAAATTCCACAAAATTTCACCAGCCACAACTCGCCACTTACTAAAAATGTTAAAATTAAACTCATTGGAGACTTATTATAAGCATAACCTGTTTTTCTAAAGGAGTACCTTGTTCTGTGACCGTCGAAGAAGTGAACACATTTCCTTCAGTCGACGGACTCCGTAAAACTAAAAAGTATCAAATTACAAAACGTTAAAAAACCATATCAATTCAATATTCATGGAACTTTTATAACACAAGCCAAAATTGCCGACTAAAAATGCAAAATTAAAACTAAATTAGAAACTCGTTTAAAATTTTGTAAGCAATGAGGTGATACTTGAATGACAAAAGTGATAATATTTCATAAAGAAAATGTTTTGAAAATGGTTACCTGTTATAACAATAATAACTTGAAATACTAATTACATTTCTCTGTTGCCAAAATCTCAGTAATTCTTAAAAATTAAAAAATATCTTTAAAGATTTTCACAATTTCAACTTTTTAAAAAAATGAAACTTTGATTTAGTCAATAATGTTTAAGTACGACGTCCATATTCACATGTAATTTGCACTTTTTGCTGTACATTTTACTACCCAACATGTTCAAACTCACTACTGTTTTAAGCGTTTTTGTATTGACTGCAAGTTATCAAAGCACGTGTTAAAAAATCTAAAACAATTTGCGACGCTTTTTCCGAACCCTCTTTCCTTCTAAATTTAATTATTTTTCTCATTATTTTCATGATAGACAAATAATTATTCATTGTGCATTGAACATATAAAAATAACCTATAGCTATTAAATAAACGTTGTTGTTTTTTGTGTCATAAGTTGTAAGTTGAAAGCAGTTTTCTGGTTACACAAATTCATGAATTGACTTTATGCACATTTAGGCCTCAATTAAGACAATTTCTGCAGACACTGAGATACATAGGGATATGTAATCTTGGACCTATCGAGAGTTGTAGGAATGGACTTATATTTTTATACCTGCGTTATCAGACAGTATGGCAGGACTGTTATACATTCTAAAGATTTACTTACCCCGATATATTCCTACTACAACCAGAGAGTGAGCTGGTATTAAGTCGCTGTCTGAAAATAAAAATATAAAAAAACATTTAATAGAAGGAACCTAATGTTTTAGTCTTCACTACGATGAATATTGATAATTTCGATAACAAACATGTGATTAGTACTTTTAATTGAGGATAAGAAATCCTCTGTTTGATATATTTATATCCTTCAACATTTTGTAAAAATATAAAGCATTTACTAAGCTTGCATATACTCGTGGTCTAATTATGAAATTTGAAATCTTTTACGCTGTGAAAATGTGAATATTGTTCCAGATAATAATAATAATAATAATAATAATAATAATAATAATAATAATAAACTATCGAGCAAGTGCTATTCACAAACACTTTTGTCATATATTCTACTTATTAAAGGTAAAAACTTAATTGTAAATTTAGAAAGAAGACATTGATATCCGCTTTGTTTGCTCTTACATGTGTTTTTTTTTCTTAAAGTTATTGTGATTCTTATTAGAAATGTCGAGTAATCGCTGATTTCATTCATTACAGCTTTTAGTTTTTAAACCTAATTTATCCTTTAGTTATTTCAGTAAAAGAAAAATGGAGATAAATGGTACGAATTTTTAAAATCTTTATTATAAAACTTGTAAATAAAATTGTAATATGAATCGCTAGAAGGCTATATAAGTTGAAGAAGTGTTGCCATTGTAAGAGTGATAAAATTTGTCAAAACTTTGGTGGCTTATTTCTGACATCGACATAATTTTAGTCGACATAAAATTATCTCAACATGTCGACTTAATATCTTGACAAGTCGAGTTAAAATCATGGAAAGTTGTGATACCAAATTAAAAAGTTAAGATAAGTTACACAACATGCCTTCATAGTTATGTTGACCAGTCGTGATAATTATCTCGATATCCCGACTTATTTTTATCGCGGCAAGTCGTGTTACTAATGTCAACTTTTTAATTTGGTATCACAACTTTCCATGATATTAACTCGACTTGTCAAGATATTAAGTCGACATGTCAAGATAATTTTATGTCGATGTCAGAAATAAGCCACCATACAAAACAGATATTAAAACAATGCGATATTTACAATACAACTAGACCGTAATAAATCGCTTGTCCAAACATACCTGTTAATGTCACAAAAAGTCATACCGAAAAGTATGACTTTATGAAATTTATTAATCAATTATGTTGTGGCAGTAATATATATCCATCTGTTATGATGTGAAAATGTTTAATTGTATTTTGAAAACATAATCAACCGCGAATTGTAGAAATATGGCGCTTAGATTGGAATATGGAATTAATCTAACAATAAAAATACATAAAAAATTTTGAACAACAGATAATTTTTTCTAAGTTGTTAATATGTTAATTGTTTTACGATTCGTACTAAGAACCAAACGTTGATCATATACAGCCTGCACTAGCCATTTTTGAATTTCCAACAAAATATCAAACGTTGGCGACAATAAATAATTTAAAGCTGCATTAAGTTTTCCTAAGAAAAAATTAAAACGGTGCTAATCTAATAAATGATGTTCCTAATGAACAATGTTACATTTGGTTCAACGTTAAAAGCTCGAATAAAAACAGAAATTACAGTATTTACCCAGCGAGATGCAGCATTTGGGATCTAATATTAGAACATGGTTACGTCACCAAAACCCGGGTCATTTTAACACAACTTTCAAAATGTTGAAATACGATAAATTAAACACAGAACTTCGTTGAATTTGTCATTTGTGACTTAGTAAGGGATAAATAACACCATTTCAAATACATCTTGATATTAATGAATGGCAATTAATGCAATGTGTCATGTTTCACTTTCGATTCTAGGCTTTTCCGTACATCCGTGCGCATGCTCCAAGCTCATAATTTCCATCGTAGAACACTGACCAACCGGTCAGAGGATTCCGTTTATTTACAGCTAAAAGAAATGAAATTTTAGAAAATGCATGTCACGGATCGTGGTTAGAAGATATCTACTTTTAAAAAAATATATTTCTAGAAAATCAAAAAAAATTCAGAAAATTGGTAAACTTAATGCAGCTTTAAGGAGTGTGCATTTAATCTTTTATATCAATTCTTAAAGTGCTTATGGGCGTCTTGTTGTTTGTGGTAAAGTTGGCATGAAACCGGGGATGTTACAGGGTTTTATCTATATTTTTGTAACACGCTAGTTAAATTTTTAGACACCTGCCTTTGCGTGTTTCAGCAATTAAGTGTTCTAAAAAATTTAAATTAGATGATGTCTATGATTGATTCTAAAGCACCCGTGTACACTTATACTATACAATTGTTGACACCACAACGTACCTGTCTTGAACAGCTCATATTTAGCTGCTTGAACTGCCCTTTCAAATGTTATTCGCATACATCCCGGCCTTATAACATCAAACAATGTTTGACGTCCATCAGTCTTTCCTGTTATACCCTAGAAGAAAGATTTAAATAATGTAACCACTGTAAAAAATAATGTAACCACTGTAAAATCTTTTATGACTTTTTGACTTTTGTAAAGGCAATTGAGGAGGGAAAAAAGAATTTTTAAGAGATATTTATTTGTTCAATCAACCACATACGGTACAGATAAATCCGATATACATTCAATGATCATAAAACTTCTATAGAGCTCCGGCATTTAACTTACCGTAAGATAGAGAATGCGTTTATTCTTGTTGCTTGGTTAATAGTTAAGCCTTATCTATAACACATGCATTAATTTTTTGCAACGAATGTATTGTTGTTTATGTAGAGAAATCCATTGTTAAAGAATTGAAGTGTAACATAAAAGATTTTGAAATAACCTATATTTGCTAAACACGTGATTAAATATCTGATAGTGAGGTTTTATTACAGGGCAAGCCATATGATAATAAATAATTATTTTGAACGCTAGAAGGCGTTTTGGGCAACAACAACGCAAATGATAATAACTAAACATGCATACCAAAAAAATAGGTTTTAATGTTAAATGAACAAGAACTCGAAACATTAAAAGCGTATGAAATAATAAAAGAAACAAGAAGAAAAGACAAAAACAAAGAAGTTAACGAGAGAAATGTTGATAAGTATATACAAGAAAAACTACTTAAAATTCTTTATTCCAATTTTGATACAAATGTCAACCAATCAGTAATATAACGTTTATTGTTTAACGATTTATTTGTTAATTATTAAATAAGTTAATATATAACACAAATACCATTTGAATTTTGATGTGTAAGATGTGCACATTTCGGAAATTGATTCCTCATCAGTGATAGTAAGACCGAAAAGTTTGATATTAAAAAAAACATAAGCAAAACAGTTGGAAATTAATGAATCTAAAGTTTAAAAATTATATAAATCCAAAATCCAGCTAAGGAATGATTTGCATGAGGGAACAAACCTTAGTTATAAACAAATTTTACAATTAAAGACAGCTGAAAATTTTGCTAAATGGTACATTTTCTGACGACACAAAGTACTGCCTACTGAGTTATGGATACCCTCGGGTATGTTTCTGTTCTAAAGACGACCTGATATTCTAGAAAAAAATTTGTAAAAATTCCCTGTTTAAAAATATTTTGACTTAATAATTAAACGTAATAAAGTAAACATTTTTTTAAAAAAAAGAATTGTTTTTAAAAAATAACATTTGCAATGATTTCAACAAAAGAATGATAGGCTAGAATTTTTTTTTCATTTTGTATCTTTAAATAAAATCGATAACAATGGTCAATAAGAGTATATAAGATTCTATATATAGAAATTTTTTTTTTACATAGGATGATTACAAAGGTATATAATCCATAAAATTATAAAACATGGTAGTGTTAATAAAACATTTCTATTTTGTTATTTCGCAATACTTTTGCAGGCATATTTTTAAAACCTACTATTTCGCCGCAATTTTTTTTGTTTCTACGATTAAAAAAACTTTTTTTTATATATAACCAACTGTTTGTTTACAGACCAAAAAGCGTTATAACTAGATAGTTTAGTTATCCAAGTCCATAAAATTGAATTATATATATATTTTTTGTGTTTTCGATTTCATTTTTGACAGTTGTGTATCGCTGTAAAAAAAAGAACAATTGAAATTACATTATTTCAACTGTTGTCTTTGTTTTCAAACAATTTCAATATAACAGACAAGCTTTAAAATCAGTAGTTTTAAATAGGTCTTAAGTAGATACTTTTGGAATTTGATTAGAATTATACATTTTATTTAATTAAACATAATGATTTACTAGCAAAAATTGCGTAAACGTAGAAAACATTGTAAATGTTTGGCAAAAAAAAAATGCCAGATGGTGCTATAAAATATAAAAAATGCACCTGTGTAATAAATACTTTTTAAAATAAAAAGTAACACAACAAATCAGTTGAACGAAATACTTTTATCAATAGAAAAGGTTACATCGTTTCGAACTATTGACAGAGACCTAATAACTAGTGGCGTTATTTTAGCAGGTATAGCTCATTTAAAAATAAATTTGTAAACAAATTAATGTATTTAAAAACAATGTGGCAACCGCAAGCACAAAACAAAGTGATTTAGACATTAAGGCTTACCCTGATTTCCGTACAAATATCACAGGAAATTGAGTTATTATAGCAAAGTGTATAACTTGTATTATCTATATTGCCATCGTCGAATGTGCTGATAGATATTCCATTTACAAAATTACCAGACTCTACATGTATCTAAAAAGGAAAATTTAAAATCTGAATAGACACTACTTGTCCGACTTATAGTATTGAGGTAAGCTAATAATAGAACGTGTTTTAGCTTGATGTTTGGTAAATGTTAAAGAGAAAATAAAAAGTAAGGTCATAAAATTAACGAATAGACCAGAACCATGATTTAAAAATAAAATACGTCAACTCCAATGTTCAATATTGAGATATACACCCACTTATTAGTCTTTATGAAATATTTTTTCCATCTAAGTGCTTTCCATAGCTAGCAATAACTCGCCAATCTCATATAGTTGAGTATGCCACGAAAACAGAAAAGACAAAAAGTCACATGGAATCTGCATACATACTAGAAATGAATCTTTTCCAACATAGATATCTGAGTTCGAAAGGAATTTTGTGCTATTTGATGCAAACTCTGAAACAGACAAAAGAAATAAAAAAAGAGATTTATTTATTTACTTTGTCTAATATTATGATAACTTATTGATATAGAAATGAATCGATTAAGGTGTATTTATCCCTCACAAACAGGAACACAACAACAGATTTTAAGACTTGCACGAAAATGATAATTATAGTTGTAATTTTGATTTTCATCCTCAAAGATGGAGTACTTATTACGCGAATTTGTTGTTATTATGAAAAATACTTGTTAATATTTAATATTTGATCCACGTTGACCAAACAATGATAACAAATCGTTCTTCTCCTTTTTTTATTAAACTTTTGGCAAACTTACTAAGTTTCTATACAAATCGATCTCCAAATATTATTTTTAGTTCACTCAAAACTTGTTTATATTGAACAGACAAAGTACAATAATTTTCAGATAACTACTTCTTTCAAGTAAGAATTATATATATTTTTATTCATAAGGTGTTATCAATATGAATTTCATTTAGATATATAATTATAAAATTATAAATTATTTTATTAAAGTGTCGTTGTTGCAAACCTAAACTGTACCTTGATATGGAAATGTTTCTTACCCAATTTATATATACGCCCCGTTATTTTAAATTACCACTTTAATCAAGACAATTTTACGGAAGTCGGTAAGTGCTTCCATTTTCTTAAGAAATATCATTCAAAAATTCTTTCACGCTTATTCAATGTCATTTACTGATGGTAAGTGGATTGCAAAAAAGCGCCGTACACTCATATAACTCTCTAACGTGATAGCGAATTTTTAATCAATATTAGGAGCTGTTCAACAAATATTAGGCAAAACGTGAATAAATGCCTTTTTAAAGTACCATGAAAACCATATCATGCATTATATTGATAAACTTTGGCATTGTGACAGTTTTGTTTTATAATTATACTTACGCATGGGAATATTGTAAGGATTTCCGTCTTTTGTAAACAGTATTATATTATTAGAAGTGGTACCTGAATAGGATGCCATATCTAGTTCATATGCGGTACCCATCTGACCCTGATAAACGTAAACACGCTCATCCTGAACATTGTTTCGAATTGAAAATTTTCCTTTCCTAAAATTTAAGAACAAAAGAGTGCAATTAATTATGATAATAAAATTTTTAAAAGAAAAATTATTCTTTTCTTGAGACGGCTCGAGTAAGATAAAATTTTGCAAACGTGTGGCTAGACTGGATACTTTTGCAAACATGATGACGTAAAATTTAGTTATTTACTCTTTTAATCGGTCAAAAAAAACACAATGATGTTAATTTCATGATGGTTGTTAAAAATTGTATGTATAAAGACAAAAAGAATAAATTTATAACAACGTTAAAAGTGTCAAATACGTTTACGACATATAATGTTTTACGTAATTTACTTTTGTCTCTACTAAATAAAATGGATACGAAACGGAATTTCGGAAATTTATATTCGATCGATTTAAAAAGGGAATACAAAACGGATTAAATGTCGCTGATTTAGATTATGGTAAATCAAGATTTTAAATTTGATACCATCAGAAAGTGTTACAGAAGCTCTTAATAAATCCCGAATATTTTTAAAGATTTTAACGTAAAAAAATTGTGCTTGATATCTTGTTAAATTTGCAATTATGACCAACTACCTATTTAACTGTGTTCAATTTAAATTAAATTTGAAAAAATTACAATAACTGTTCATTTATCTTAAATTCTTATGTAACTTGATAAGTATTTTTTCACGACATATTGCATCAAACCTATTACTTACTTTAAAGTTTAACTAAAGTGATCACTTAAATACAGAGAAATTCGTAGTCATGGTGAATATAGCTTGAATGACAAGGGTAACCCACACAGTTTAATATTTTATCTTATTCATTAAATATTAAGCGATATTAAGGTGATTGCATGTGACATTTTTATTTTTCGAAAGATTTTATGTTTGTCCTTACTTTTATTCGAAAATATCGCTAGAAGTAAATTTTATAAAAGGCCAATGACTATGTAGTTATTTTAAAATTATGTATTTGCTTCAATGGTAAATTATCAAAATTCTTTTAAAACCAGACATTTTTAGATATTCTTATTCATGAACCATTGATTGTGAAATAAGTTTTACGATTGATTTTATGTAAGTGTCTATTTTCAATATGAATTTCTTATCTTTTCTCGTTTAAATAAAGTTATGTATATTTTCTTTTTAAATCGTGATCGGAAAGTTTTTATAGAAAGTAAATTTTATTTATCAATATAAGTAATACTTCAAAAATTGCGGAAAATACAACTTATTCATTGACTAGTGTTAAATTTTCACAAGTCTTACATCTCTTTAATTGTTTAATGATATTTATGGTTGTTCATTATTTTAATATGTATAGCTCTTATTTAATTTTAGACAAAGCAATCGTTAATATATTTCATTTCATAAACAACTTACTCATTAACTAGTGATAAATTTCCTCTGATGTTCGTGATATTGTTTAACTGTTGGAGGTTATTAATGTTCATCCAAGATTGAATATCTGTGGTGATTCCTGCAGTTGTAAACGTCATTACCCAAAGATGTGCGAAATTTTTATCCCTAAAATAAACCTTTATCTGCAATAAATATTATATTTTGACTGATAAATATGTGCACTTTAAAACAAAACAAACCATTATGAGACATTTGTTTTCAAAAAATAATTTCAGGTTCAACTAAAGATACATATGTACTAAAATGTTTTTGTAATCTATCAGTTTTTAGTATTTTGCACTCTTTAATAAAAACGGAGAGTGGGAGTAATAATGTTTTACACCAAAGTCAAGATTCTTTAACATCAAGTTTGACTGTTAAATAGAAGAAACACATTTCCGGCGATCTAGCAAACTTTCTTAAACTAAATACCGAGATCTTTTGCCTTAAAAAAACCCCACAAAACACAAATTTAGCGACATGTATATGATTATAACCCCGTTACAATGGCTTGAAGTGTATGCTTTTCTATATCCTTAATTTAGTGTTAACCTGTCCTGTACAAGGTTTTGGTGGGTACGGCGGTTTACATTCTAAAGTTGCTTACTATAAAACACGTTTGCATGTTATGTATCAAATATACGTTACAGTGGTTTACAGGATTAATGGAGGTTGTTGGATTTAATCTTACTTGGGACCATCGCTAATATGATTTCCATCTGTTGCCTACACATGAGTTGTAAAACATTTATGACGAGAACAGTCCTTTGAAAAGACTTATGGCTATAATGCACTCAATAAAATCAATGTAGATTTTAGATAAATAAGTAAGGCTAATTGTGGTCGCACAAAGTTTCTCTATTGAATGAGTTTTAAAAGACATTGCCCTTTATCTTTAAATCCTCTGCATGTATCTAGATTTTGAAATAAAAGTTATGTCATCTTTGACGGCAGAAGAGTTTTCCTTTCCAATGAAACTTAAAACCCGTATTCTGTTTCTTAGTTGTCACTAAATAGGACGCATGTAGGAAATTTTGGGATAGAAAAAATTAGTTTACTTATAGCCACTTCAACAAGGTTTCGTTCTATTGGACTCAAAACCGAGGCATATCAGACTATAAAAAGTAGAGATTTTGTAACAGATACATAGATTCGTCTTTCATATAGGACTTTGACCAAAGTCCCTTATCTAAGAGAACAATAAAAATTCTATGTTGATTCTGAGATACTTTAGGATATAAACGACCGCTGCAAAGAAAAAGGTTGTTCCAGTCAGACAAATAGTCTGTTTTCTAAGTGAAGCTTCGTATAATTTGATAATTGGAACGATTTTAAGGCTGCTTTAAGTAAAATTTTCAACTGGAAGCAACTAAAGACGACTGATTAAGAGTGATGAGATAGATGTGAGTATACATAATTTTAACTGTTCTAATTCATTTAACGATATTAATTCGGGCCTTAATTTTACAATATTGAAGTAAAGTATTACATTTTCAGGTGGATTTGACATTATTTGGTCTATCAAAACATCTCTGAAAAGGCTTCTATTAGATACAGAAAATCCCTTGGAATTCCATAGATCTGGAAAGGTAATTTGCGATTCTTTATTTACTCTAAGGAGAGTTTTTCTTTCATAAGTTTGTCCTGCAACTGAAAAAAAGTTACACATTTAAATAATTAAAAAAATTATAATTCAGAAAAAACTTTAGATAGAAGTAAACCATTATTTATTAACGGTTCCGATGGATTTTTTCATACGGTCATTCATGAAAAGTTTCCCTTTACCTGACTTGATACTTGTTATTTTTGCAAGTTCATCGATACTATTTAAGTGAACGGCTTACTAAGGCTTATTCCTTTATGATAAACTGTAGGCAAGGCGCATGTTTGTTGGTTATATTGTTTGAAGTCGCAATTTGTCGCGACAATAGCAAATATATTAATCTCTAAGGAACAATTTATCAATTATTATGCGTTTTATGGTCAAACATTTAAGGTATCTTTAAAGTGCTTGCACACTTTTTGAACGCCGAAGGCAAGCAAATCACCCGAAAACACATAGGGTGAAACAATTGATAGTCTTTCCTCTTAAGGCCGAACAAAATAAGTGTTTTCCAACAAATAGTGTTAGCCAATAATAGACGTTGTTTTGGCTCAATGTTTGAAATTTTTTTACTTAAACACCAGAACCATAGTTCAAAAACAAAATAAATCAACTCCCATGTTAAATTTTGAGATAGACCTCCACTCATCAGTCACCATGGAATGTTCTTACAATCTATGTATATTCCATATTTAGCGGTTCCACACCTATAGCCTCAGTCTCAAATAACAACAATAATAAAAACAGGAGTTCGTTTGAACTGCGCAAAACTTAGGGGAAATAGGTAATTCATTAAATAAGGCTCATTAGCATTAAACAATTCGAGGAACATCAATCATCGAAAAAATGCATTTATTAATAAAATTCTTATTAATACTTACTTGAAGCGCAATTTATAAAACAGTTGTAATTATGATTTTTTTTTTTTTCAAAATATCTAGTATCTTCTGATGAAGTCAGAAGGATATGTGAAGATCTAATCATAATATTCAATATTTTATATATATAAATAAATAAAAAATGAAATTAGAAAAAAAAAATAATCACAAGGATATGTAAAAGTATTATCATTATTCTCAATACTTTTTCAGAAAAAAGAAACAATATATTTACCAGTACTGACAGCGGAGAAACATAGCAAGCCACAAACCGCTAACATCTTCACTATAAGTAATGTCATAAGGATATGCTTTGTATCATTATAATCTTTACTACTTCACATGTGAATTAATCGACAAAAAATAAAAAAAAATGTATTTTTCAGCACTGTTGTTATCATAATCTACAAGAATGCATTATATTTCTCAATAAAGTAATCAAGAAAACAAGAAAATGTAATCATAACTGATATAATAAATTCATTACACCATGAAAAATTCAATTTATGATTTAAAAATAAATAAATGAAAAAGAAATAAATCTATAGTGGAAAAAAGAAGCGATTATTCAACCTGATGTTTTAGTCTCATTTAGAAGTTTTAATTATCTACTTGGTTTGAATTTATAATAAGTTTTTGAAATGTTATTGATCGTATATTGTTTAACTTATTAATATAAATAAAAGTTCAATCTGTTTTTGTGATTAAGCAATAACCAGATAATAATGATGTATATGGAATGTATTTAAAATCGATAATCTAAATACAAGTAATTTAAATACATAAAAATGTGTAAACAATCTTATGAGATAAAAGCAGGTTGTAAAATTATATAGTTTTTAAATAGATTATTTTTGTTGTTTTTTTTGCTGTCATATGTAACTTTTTATATTGTTAGAAATAATGAACTGTTCAAGTAGCTTCTGCTTATATTTTATTGACTTACTTCATGAAATATTAAAGTAAGCATATTTATGACAATTTTTAAGCTGACAATGGCAAATTGTTGGCGCTACAGTGCTTTCTTAATACTGACAAATTGTCCTACATTTTTTAAAGTTAAGTCACATTCCATGGACAATAGTTTCATCCTGTCCATGGTCTAACTAGAAAATTATCAACTTACCGCTTTGGCGTTTTGCATTTTAAGTGAATGAGCTCGGAAAAAAATTGGTTCATAATCTTTACTAAAATTGCATATTCTTTTGTCAGTGATGAACAAATACGAACATTTTAGTCCCGGAGTGTGCAACCTGTTTTTTCCCCATCATATTATGCCTTTGACATAAATACATACTTAAATATTTACAATAGCTAATATTTTGTACTATGTGATCCCTTGTTAAACTCACTAGTTCATATCTTCATGACTTCAGTATAGAACGTGCAGTTATGTGACGTAACAACTAAGATCGATGTGACGTAACAACTTAGGTCGTAGGAATACACAAAAATTTGTAAACAGATGTCAGGGATTTCCTGATCTATTTATAAAAGCACATGTCAAAACACGTGTTAATGTTTATACATAAACCTTCCAAAATATCGCGATATATTGTGCATATATTGCATTAAAATATGTTATAAACTTGGAACTTTTTTTTATGTGGCCCGAAACAAGCACATATACAGGGGTCTGTAAAAAGTTATACAATGTTAGAAGGTTCAAGAATATGGTACATCATGATTTTATACATAGTTTATTTATTATTTTACACATGAATATGCCAAGAATTGTAAATATAAGAAATGACTTCGTGTTTGGTAACGTACATGAGGGTATGAACGATAGTGAAGCACGCGCAAATTAAGCATAATCTGCTTCGCAGATTATGCAATTTGCGCGTGCTTCACTATCGTTCATACCCTCATGTACGTTACCAAACACGAAGTCATTTCTTAAAACGATCTCAATATAGTGTGAAAGCGCGTTTTTGTTTTTAATTGACACATTTTGTAATGTGAATGTAAAACACAATAAAGATAATTTTGATTCTTTTTTCCTATATGTATGAAACATATGTAGGAAATTTCCGAGTAGACGACAAATTACTTAATTAGATATTTAATTTATGGTTTACCTACTTATATGTTTTTGGACAAGGATATATATATTTCAAAATACTCTTATAGAGTAATCTACATTAAGGATGCAACTTTTCGATTTTTATTATATCTGAAGGATCTTGATAAGAAATATACTCCATTGAAAAATAACCTTAAGAAACATTTTTTTCAAATAAATCAATAAAACAATCGATGAACAATGATAGATTTATGATATATTTATTGCGTCAAAGGAGACGCCATTTTCAGATTAATATTAATCGTTTGTTTCGGAAGTAAAACTTGTTCAATATTCGTTTGGTTTATTCACACCACCGTTCTTCCCTTTAACCTAGCTAACTGTATCTACACTGCATTATTTTGAAATAAAATGAATCAGCGTAATTAGAATTTTTAATTTTGCCAACCAATTTTAATCTTGATTGTATTTCTAACTAATACAAACATATGTCAACTGCTCGCAGAAGATCGCAAGTTGATTAAATTAACAACTTTAGGTCACATGCGGTATTACAGTGTAGCTTAATCCAAAGTTATTATTAGTACATGACAAATTGATTGTTTTATTTGTTACTTATTTTTAACAACGTTAGGTGTTATTTGGTCAAGTGTATGTTGGCCCGATCCATAGTCAGTTACGTGATAGGTTTTTGTTAGACAAGTTATCCAATTGAATAATAAATACAAATTTTATTGATTTTTCTTATCTTTTCTAAAAGTCGTTTTTACAAAGACATTTAAACAATCTTATAATTTTCAAGGTTATATCTAGTTCAGTTTTTTACTTTTGTAAGTTTTTATATCATTGACATAAAAATTACAAAAGTTATCTCATTAGGTCAGTATGCTACATGCTTATCGTCTGAGTTTACATTAAAATACAGATTTACAATCTTTACAGGTAATAGTTTACAATCAGTTGTTTCTCATAAAAGATATTTATATAATAAAATATCATAAATACCATATTATGACATTGTATTTTTATTGTTGTTTTTGCAATCACGTAATATAGAAAAATAAACAATTTTTGTGGTGTCTATATAAAGGTTGTCCTTTTAAAAAGTTTATTTGAATATCAGGTAACGCATTTATTGTGACATCGTACTTAAGTAATAATATTAAAAATACAGAATGCAACCAACATTGATACGCAGCTTACGACGCTGGAATCTTGCATCTGTTTTTTTATAATAATTTTTTTAATGTCTGAAAAAGTGTTTTAAACGCACACGAAACACCACAGTTTGACAGAGAAATAACAAAGATAATTAGCAAAAGTCCTCAAACGCCCCCAACCGTTTGTCTCTTGAACGTCGCAAAAGTACTTAGAAAGAACCGTTAGCATCCTCTCTGGTACCGAATTTTCCCTGACTTTTTATAGTTTTAAAGATACACATTTTACTAATAAGTACTTTGGATTTTCAATTTTTTATCTCTTTTAATTTTTCATTCAGTTTATATGCTAGCAAAATTTAAAAAAGCAAGTAATTTTTGATCGTTATTTTTATATAAAGAGATAAAAAAATAATTTTTTTCAATTTACAGTAGGCGTTTGCATTAATAGTGTTGGACGAGAAATTCAACGCTGATTAACATACCCCTCATGCATACCCCTGGCTTAAATTGCTAATCTTATTCTCCTTGGTATTGGTCCCATGTATATGAAGGTATTGCTCTAGAGGGTGATTATCTGTACTCCTCAATAAGAGCCTCCGATTAATATCTGTAACAAATAAAGGCCCTTATGTTAATATAGTATATACCTTACTAAAAAGCTGTGAATTTCAAAACCTCTCAAAGATGATTAACCAAATTGTCTTTTATAGATCTTTTGAATGTCAAATCATGATTTGCGAGCAAAATGTTATGGTTTTTGACTGTCAAAAAATACAATTTATTGTTACAATAAAAGCAATAGATTGTTAATAAAGTAGACGTACAAACAGACAAAACAAGCAACTGAAGGGCAAATATGCTAACTTAATACTTAATGATTCCTATCAAACTTTTTTATGATAAAATAGTAGTATTACAATTAATCTAATCAAATTTAACAATGTAATTTATAACTGATAATGCTGCTTATATAACATTCTTACAAGTATATATATATATATATATATATATATATATATATATATATATATATATATATATATAATGCTTATAGAAATTCATTTTACATTTCAATTTAAGAGTGATCAATGTATAGTGATTTTGAATTTCGAAGTAAATGCAAGCAAAAAAGAAAATCAGGAAATCAGACTTGTTGTTGGTGAGTATAATTGAGCCTGTTAATATTCGTGTATTGTTATTGTGCCTTGAGTATCAATATAAACTGATTTTTAAAATATTATCATTTAATTATTTATGTTTTTATTGAGACTATTTTAAAGAAATAAAGGAAGCATAAGTATGCAAGGTCGCCATAGCAACTACTCCATATTTTCATATCTGTTTTTAAATGTTCTCAGTAGACCGAAAATGACTATTTTAAATAAAACAATTAACAAGTTTTATCAAACAATATTAAAAATGGAACGCTTCACCTAAAGGGGATACCACAAAACGTGTTTGTTATGCAAGATTCTTAATTTCTGCTATATGGATTAACTTTGTTTTATTTTGTAAAATAAATCAATTATGATGAACTCATCCATCAACTTAATTCTTCTCATTGGTTTATAGTTAAAACAAATTATCTTTGCTATGAAATATTTTTAATAACAGGAACTTTTTATCAATTTCCTTTGTTTGTTTAATATTGTTTCAAATACATGTAAAAAAAATTGGAATTGAAGTCATTTAAGAGTAAAAAGTAAACTTTCCAAGAAATTTTATTACATGTATTTTCTGTAATTACCAGATGGAGAGATCAAACGTTATTCTTTAATTATTTAAACGATATTAGGTGCGAAACTTATTTGTATAACTATTCAAATCAAATACACAGTGTGAAAAAATATGCAAGGTAGGATAATCTATTTTCCCAAAGACTGAAGTCCATCAACATGCTTATATATATATATATATATATATATATATATATATATATATATATATATATATATATATATATATATATATATATATATATATAATCATAAAATTTCAGTATGTCCGAAATTCATAATGTATATACTTTTGAATTAAAATTATATACTCGGTTATAGCCATAAGAACAACGATAATTATATAAAAAGCGCACATAGAATAACACTTGTAAGTGATATAGGAATCAAAAGTGTCCTGAGAAACCACAGACTTCCCAAACTTAATATTTGCCATGCAGAAATCCAAAACAAAGCATTTTAATATATATAATATTAAGTAAAGTATGATATTTGTCGCATTCAGATAATGTTTTTATTTATACTTTAAAGCAAAATATTTAAGAATATCTCCTTTTTATGAAGAAAGTTTTCTTCTCATTTAATTTAATCTTTGCTGCATATTTTAACCTTGTTTTCCATCTACATATATCTTACCGTGGCAAATTATATCCATACTTATCTTTTTCGGCTAATATCAGTGTATATATCTATACAGCCGTGTTTTGATTATTTTAACATAATAGCCCAATATGAAGTCTTAAGATATAGACAGACCTGTTTAAGTAAAATGATCCGAAGTAGCTTATATCAGTTAATTATATTTCACAAGGGGCATTTCAGACTTAACAGCATTTTTGCACATATGAATTTTTTTATGAAGTTGATATTCACAATTTTGCTAATATGTAAGTTTTATGTGTATTTGTTGAACTCAAAAACGTTCTTATACTGATCAGTTAGAAATGTTAGTATGTAACTATTGATACGTGATACTGATAAACATATGTGCGGAAATTTGGGTAAAATAATTTTTAAATACAGCTATTTAAAAAATTATATTAGATAACTCTGTAAAGTCTCATAGTTTTGGATCAATTTTATGTACGAAAAGTAGGAGAAAAATTAAAGTGAAAAAATCGCATGTTAAAATAACACGTGGGGTAGACCTTAAATGAGGAAGAAAAAACAGAAAGTCCCCCGCTGCGTTAGGTAAAATAAACATTTAGATAGCGCTAGTAAAAAAATATTTCATGAACGATTAAAGATTATTTTGGTTAATAAATTTAATACTTTGGCTAGTAAAATAAAAAGTTTAAGATTTAATTTAGTGAAATGTGGTTGTTTATCCACATTTTTAACCCTTGTTGTGTTCTGATAAAACACATTACATGCTTTATCTCAATCTATAAAAAAATATGCGTGTAAAAGTACAAAGAACGATTGATTGGTAGATTGATACATTTAAAACATTTTACTTAAACCGCAGCAAATAAATGTATTTACTATGGTAAATCATTGAAGAGCATGCATTGATTCATATAGTTTGAAGATTATTTAATGGAAAATCATCTTATTTGCGATTTAAAATATATCGCAAAAATAAAAGCCTTTTTTTCACTGTTTTGTGAAATAACTACATTTCATTGCGTTTAAATATGCGTTTTTAGAAACAAAACCAAATACATTTGTTCTGAACTACTTGAACAATATTATCTGAAATACATTTTTGATTCGTTTTTAAAAACATTCTTAATTAGATTGATTGATAGATGGGGTACATATCCAGATCAAAGCTCTTTTAAAGAGTTTTTCCCGATTACACTCAAAAGTCGGAAAATATATAATCAATGCTCCCAATATGTAATTTCTTGTTTAGTTTACCAGTTGTTAAGTGCAGGTAGTTAATTTTTATTCTCTTTTAAATCACCTGATATTACACTTCGTTTTAATACATGCCTTTCATTTAACTAAAAAAGCAGATTTTCTAATAATTTTGGTAAATCTTCTATAACAGCTTTGAAATGCCGTAATGCATAATGTTATTATATATCATTGTAAATAGTATGCATTTCGGAATTTTTCATTTTAGAAAAATAGCTTGTATAATTGCTGAAAAAATACAAAACATTAATTAAATCTGTGACACCGGAAATATTAAAATTTCTATATGGCATATACGCATATTTCGGAAATCCATTGCTAATCAGTGACCCAAGGGGCCGAGAAAAAGTGATCGATAAAAAAGATAATCAAAACATTTACAAATAAATGAATCCTGAGTTTAAAAGCAACATGAATCCGAATCTGGCTAGGGAATGCTTTGCATGAAGAAACAAGCCTGAGTTTTAAATAAATATCAAAAATTAAGACGGCTGAAAATTTTTAATGATGTGGATACATGTAACTATTTTTAATGATTTGTTGGAAACACAAAATGAAAAGAATATACTACAGCAAACTAGAGCGTACACTTACGAATCACAGCGCCTCTCATCACCCAGGTTCAAATCTAAATCGGGCAGATTCTTATTAGAAAGTTTTCTAGATTTTTGCCGAAGATCATGATTTTGTCCTTGCAATCTGCTTTGCTGCACTATACAAGACCTGCCCAAGTTCATATAAGTGAAAGGATATTTATTAGGAGTGTACTACACTATTAATCCAATCGAAATAAATTTTAAAAATTCAAATTAAAAAATTTGAGAACTTGCAAAGTAATAAGGTATTCGCCAATTTTATCAAAGGAAGTAATGCTGGGCGCTCAAAATGAGTAAGAATATTTTGTCTTACTAGCTACACCCGTCAGGTACAAAACATATTCATTACTGAACGGATGTTTACCACTGACTTCCGCAGCTATTTTAATATTTTATCATGCCAAAATTTTTCAACAGACGACAGACGGTGTCTCGAATCAATTAATATAAATCTCGATGACTCCAAGACGTATTTAACTTAGTATGTAACGAATTATAAGTATTTCAAATTTAATCTATTTATCAAAAATGATATAAGTTGGACCATATGTTATGACACACTTAGTTTGCATACAGAATGTGATGAAATAATACAAAAAAGTGCTTTAAGCTAAACGCCTGATATAAATTGATTTACCGACACTTTTCTTATTCTTTGCTATATAAAATATTATTATAACTTTTAAAATTTTTGATTAAAAATTCTCTACAGAAAATATACATTAAAACATTTTAAAATGTAATTAGAATTTTATTCTGAAACATTTACTTCAGAACGTGATTAAATAAGACAAAATTTCAAAATAAACAAATACCTGATACATACAGCAAAATGAAGCGATCAAATAAATCAATAAATATCTGACACCAATCCCCTTTGGAAAACCCTCACTAGAGAATAATAATTTATTCTTTACCTATGCCCGCATGAAACGATAAAACGTTTTGCTTTAAAAAAGATAATAAAGTTTTCTTTAGGCTTTATTTTTGTAAATTTACAAGAATGCATCAATTGACATCTTATTTATATAATCAATGTTGTCATTATTAATGTAAAATATGTAAGTAACATATATCCATATATCCATTTAGAGTCAGAATTTTGTGTAACAAGATATAGTTGAATAGTTTTATGTTGATCTTCTCTGACATTGCTGGTATAGGCGACACTGCAAATTACGATGATCGATAAATTTGATAATTTGTTAGATGAGATAACTTGCTAATTTTTGAGCCGAATGTTTTCTTGTATTAACATTAATTTTTTTTTTATTTTGTTAAGTTCTGTTTATTATGACCTTTCATATATTTACTGCACAGGTGTATTACTTCATCATACCATGCATCTAGTCGTACAGAAAAAAGGGGAAAATTGACCTAATTGAGCGTTTTTCAGCATTTGCTTATGTATTTTCAGACTTTGTTTCACAATTTTTTAGAATTTGCTTTGTCACTTTTTTCATATAAACACAAATACAATCTTTGCTCGAACTAGTCGCACTTTGCTTTATACTCTCTAGAGCTATCTATTTTTTTTAATGTTTTTGACAACAAGTACAAGTAATACAACCAGAGTTCCGAAATGTATATTTTTAATTTTGATTAATTTATTGATAAAAAGGGTTGAAGTCCAAGTCTCGACAATTTGCAATAAATTGAGACGTCCGAAGCTTAAAGGTAAAGTTTTAGATTAGGTATCTTTGCAGTGTTCCTTAGACAAAGTAAAACAATAACTTAAGCTTGTGACACCTACCTTGACATAGATTATATAAAAAATTAAGTCTCACCTGACAAACTCATTTGTGATTACTTTCTCATTTTCAAGTGTTTGAAAAAAAAACATGTACTTTTCCTTCTATTAAAGTCTTGTACACACTGACATGCAATGAACCCCAAATGTTCCATTTATGAAACAAACATTTTACCAATCAAACAAAACAATTGTGTCCATCTTCAATAACTATATTGAAAAAGTACGTTTAACATGCAAACTTCTACCTGGCAGTTGATGCCGGGAGCTCAAGAGGAATTAGCATCTTCTGTCTAGGTATCTACACCAGCAAGTCATGAACCAAAAATGAGAATGAAAGAAACATGGAACTATTAGATTTCAAATATCTTTATGATATTTTTGTTACAGCGCCATGTTACGATCAAGAATATTACGATGAGATACTTTGGTTTTCAGGATTAGCATATGTTTGAAAATAAAACATGTTTTAATTGTTTCAAATGAAAGAGAAAACCATTATATTTCTGTAGACGGGTTTTTGCTTTTCATATTTCACTTCAATATTTGAGAAAACCAACAAAAAAAGTCTAGCAGAGCAACCTTTAAACTCACAATTGCAAATATATCAATAGTTTCAATTTCAAATTATTAAACCCATATCATTGATTACGGTTTCCGTTTACACATCCCGTCTTTTAAAACAAACAAAACTTAAAATTAATGATTTTATGTTTACGGAGCATAAATTTGTAAAGATATGAAATCATGAAATATGAAATATGGCTATGAAATCATCATAGAAGACATATATTTGTCGAACGCTTTTCGAAAAACTGGATTTTGACATCGAAAGAAATCGCTGAAAATAACTTACAACAAATGCTTCAGTTTTTTCACGTCAAATAGTATATTTTTACAAAACTTCATCAATTTTGCTTCAATACCGACAATATCATTCATTACATAGCATTCTCAGTGTATCAATGTTTTTTTAAAATGCAGAAATATCAAATTATTAAATTTATTAAAATAAAACGTAAAATAAGTTAAAAAATATAAACCGCAATATGTCTATTGTTATTTTAATTTAGTAGCAAAAAAAAAAGGATTTTTTTGTTAACAGTAATCATATCTCATGACTATTTCATTTCACTTTTGCACAAAAATTATAATAAAATCGGTATCTAAGGAAACAAATTCCTTCAAATGTTTGTTGCAATATGAATCATATATTGTACATATGTACTGTCAGGAAATATACCTTGTGTCAAAAAAAACTTTGGATTCATTTATTTTCAAATGTTTGGATTATTAACTTTTTATCCATCAATTTTTACGGCCACTAGTTTAACTAATGAGGAATGTATTTCCGGAATTTACACACATGACACATGATAATTAAACAAGTATTTTTGTTAAATGTGTTGGCAATCAATTGCCAGTGATTTTATCATGAGAGTAATCACAATTTACAATTTTAATATAACGTATTTATATGATATGCAAGTAGCAACAGTAAAATTATAGAATTGATTTCTGTCAAAAAAGCCATGAGATCCAAGTGACTAATACGGTAGAGAAGGGTTAATTAAATTGCTGTTTTCTACATGGTTGTTAATTTTGGATGATATTTTTGATAAATTATATAAAAAATGTTTGAAAATTGGTCATTTTCTAAATGCTCCTTTAAGTTGTGAAACTTACTTTTATTATCATTATCACATACTGTAATCTGATTGGTACATGATTTCCAATTTAAAAAAATTGGGATATTTTATTTCATAAGCAACTGTAATAGTTTCAATATGACAAAGTGTTGTAATAAAATCACGAATGTTTTGCAATTTTATCAATCTTTCCAATTGAAAAAAATTGAATTAGCGCTTGTTTCTTCTGCTCTTGATGAAATGTATATTGAGAAATAACTGTTTTTTTAATTGTAGACATTAAGCGAAACGATGATAGACAAGCCCTCAAGAAAAAGAGTTTGAGCTGGACTTTTTATTTTTAAAGTTAAAGAAAACGAAAATGGACCGAAAAACATCCGAGTATCAAGAACTAGACAAACCGGTTAATTATGTTTATATATTCACATTAAACAATCAGAACAAATATTTATTTTTTAAATGCGAACTTAATCAATGTTTCTATGTTTAATGTATCTTTATAAAAACTTGTTCAATCAAAAACCACGAACAAAGATAAAACTGTCTACGTTTTACGTAATTGACTATATTATTTTCTAAGTAGTTATGAAATCTGTTATGTTTTTTTATATGAATTTATCTGTCTCTTTTATTCAATTTAAAACTGTTTATAATTATTTGAAAAAAGCTAAAATTTTAAGTTAAAATTGAAAAAAAAATTTACTAAGAAGACAATTACTTTTGTCTTCTTAAAACTCTTGTACAAATAATATTAAAGCTATTTAATGTTAATTTAGGTTTATGGATGTTACATGCCATATCATCCTTCTTCGCAACAACCATCTAAAAAGTTAACGACAACAGAACTACCAGGGCTACGACTTCAGGATCAATCCAGCCCACCACAGGATCAGGTAATCCAATAAAATGCTTCAAATTGTATTTTGTATTATCATTTCATTTTTTTTTAAATTTAAGTTATTTTATGTAAGCAATTAATTTGGTATGAGATATATCTTCCTTGATCACGTCATTTGTAGTTTTGTCTTAGTCTTCGAACTGAACAAGTAACTTTGTTTTTGTGAGACCTGATACCAGGTTTGAAGAAGTGCGAGTATTTGGAAGAAAGTTTTTTAAAAACAATTTTGGTTTGAAACAGAAAGTCTGTCTAAACGTCATAATTTATTTATGACAAAACTTTTCGCATATTTTATGAACATCTCTTACATGACACGTGTTATAAAAGTGAAATTTCTAAATAAAACCTTGTAAGTGTGTATGAAGGTGTGTAACCGTTAAATGTCTATGCCTGTACACAGTTGCTTGAAGTCTTGTATATGCAAATTACAAGAAAAATAATTGTCTATAAATGTATATAAAGTATCATAAATAAAACTTAAATTCTGAAACAATATCTTAAAATTCATCATTATTTTCAAACATTTTAAGTACAATTTCCTCATCGTAACAACTTCAGTTAATTATTCACTACTTTTCAAATCGTGTACAGATCGTACACGTTTGTAATGTAATTAATCTTCTCAACCTTTTTAATTTATTATTTATTGACCTCGGTGTAAATGTTTGAATACTGGACCAGATAAACACATCTAACCGAGTTGTTTTTGTCCTTAAAAATCAATATTTCAACATTATATGATATGTCCTTTAAGGACATTTTTTTAATCAAAATCATATTATTTAAGTATACACCATCAAATGGTATATCTTTTTGACGTTCTATCTCTGAATAATCTAAAATTTGGAGAATATGTGAGTGCCATCTATCCAAGTGAGCTTAAAATAAAGGACACACGGTGGATTCTCCTTGTTCTGCTTCATATTTGGACTTATATACCTCAATTATGACACCCACGAAAGGTTACATCTGAAGCTAAACGACAAACGTGATGACCACTATTGTCAACTTTCCGTTTCTTTGCGGTTATATCCCTGCTTTTCCTGCGTATGCTGTATATGTTTCACAGTTATTACGTTGTGGAAACTTTCTACAACGAAACAAACTGCTTACAATTAAATTGTTGACGCAAGAATAATGCAAGCCTCGGCTAATCAAGGCCCTTAAAAAGTTTTATGGCCGTCATCACAAAAAAAAAAAAAAAAATTCTTTAAAAATCAAAATTTTATTGAGTAGGTATATAAGTTAAACGACAGCTTAGAGTAGCCTTAATATCAGAGTGATATTGAACTATCTTGTCAATGAATTTTTTTGCCGAATGAAAATAAATCGTAGAATTTGTCTCTATGCAATATATTACTGTTATTTATATTTTTTGTCCACTTATCCATAAAGGCAAAAAAAAAAACTTTGAAAACTGGCTAATTTAGTTTTCACCAGGGGAATGAGGCCAGGCGCTCCGGCATGGTAAGCACCAAAATAACTAGCTTCACACACCACGTGCACTTTGAATTTAAAAATGAATGAAACGTTAAACTATGGAATGATTGTCGGCAGTCTTATTTTTTTTACGTTATTTCAATTGTTGTGATGTTATATTATACTATTTTCGTTTCTTTTAGAAGATTGACGAAGATAAAAATATGCTTGATAAAGGCGATTCAGAAGACAATGATGGAATATCGAAAAAAGATTCTACTCCAGCACAAGTGGAAATTGAAAATCTTGTTTTAGAGACTGTTATGGAACAGGAACAACTAGAGAAGCTGGAAACGAAAGGAGAAAAAGTAGTTTAATTACATCAAAATAGAAAAAATAAGTGAATGTGGGGAAAAGATTATTTGGCTGTGGTTGGCTGAACACATGCAATAACTAGTTTTACAATTCTCTTTCTCAGCTCATATCGCTAGAAGAAAAAACGTTAGGTTCGATTTTTTCAAATACCTTTCCAAAAAAATTATTGTCTGTATATTAATTTATTATTTTTAGCTTTAACCCATGCTACAGTTCTATCAATTATTTGTTTTACCTCGCCTTTTTGGTAGTTTGGTCTCGCTAAAAATAATTTAAAGATATATTATATATATGATATTTAAATTGTAACTGTATCAAATGATTTATGTTTTTCCTAAGGCGTCTGATGGAGATGAAAGAACGTTTCATACAGAATATTCAGAAAATTATGGAGTATTGGAAACAGATTCGGCGCAAGCACAAGCGGAATTTGAACCTCTTGATTTTGAAACTGTTATGGAACAGGAAAGACAGGAGAAACATGGGAAGAAACAAGGAAATGTAATGTTTCAGTTTAACATGAAAATTTTAAAAAGAAATTAAGGTTAACAATTAAGGTCAACAGTGAATCTTTTAAGCTGTATTTGATAAACCTATATCTTTCCTGGCAGATTAACTGATAACCCTATAGCAGATGAAATAATATGACCAATATTATGCTCTACAAAAGTTAATAGATCAAAATTATTACAGAACATATTAGCTGTAGATAATGCATATTTCCAAAGATAAGGATAATTATATGGAGACAAGTCATAAAATCAGTTTGTTTAAAAACCAAGGTCTGTTCCCTCGTGCAAAACATTCGTTAGCTGGATTTGGATTCGCATATTTTTGGAACTTTAGATTAATTAATTATCAACTGGTTGGCGTATGTTTTTTAATCTAACAAACTTTTCGGCCCCTATTGTCACTGATGAGGAATGATTTTCCGAAATGTGCACATCTGGCACATCTAAATTTAGGAGGTATTTGTTATATATTTGTATATGTGTTTCTTGTTTCCTTAATTGAAGTTTGTGCCTGGTTTTGGCATGTTTTATAACACTTTGCGGTTTTGATAACATTCTTCTAAGGAGAAGAGTATTGCAACAATTCAAGGTCACATACAAAGATATAGATGACCTTCTCTAAATGTTTCTAAATTTGTGAAATATATGCGTACCATTATTCTAGTAGGCTCGAAAAAAATACGACTGATTTCACATATTCTGCTTCATATTTGGACCTATATCTTAATTGTAACAGCGACGTTAGGCTACATTTAAAGCTTTTTTGAAAAACGTGATAACTTACAGTTTTATTCTGTGGACTTTCCGTTTATAAACAGTTTTGCGTATGCTGTATGTGTTTCACAGTTATGCGGTATGGTAGAGATTCTTCCAACTTCAAGAACGTTATAGAGCTAAGCAAGCTGCTTAGAAATATATGGTTGATTTAAGCCTAGACTAATCAATATCTTAAAAAGTTTTTTGTCGTTATCAGAATATTTTTGTGGAGTATAAAATCTCTGTATCCGAACTGATACTGGTTATTTTTAACGTCCCATAGTTTAGGTTCCTTTTATTCTCAAATTTGTTTTGCATGTGGCAAGTGTAAATACCTAGCCAGGAATTGCTTATCTTTTCGGGAGCCACGACATGCTTCCCTAGTGAGAGTTTACGTGTTTATCTGAAAAAGCCAGTTTTCAGCGTTTTTATTGCTTGTGGGATTGTGATTCGGGCATGTTCCGGTATTATTGAGTTTATCGGGCAATATTCTAGATAAATTAGCATAATTTAGTTTAAAATATCTGTTTATTTAGGCATTAAGTCGCGCACTTAGCAAAGCGAAAGAATTCTGGTTTAAAGCAGGCATGAAGGATTCTAAACAAGAAAAAACAGCAATGGATAAAACTGGAGAAGACGAAATTGGCGAAAAAGTTAAAGGGGGACAAGCATTTGTAGACGTGTCATTTTTCGATTATTTGAAAGAACAAGGGAAACAAGAAAAGAAGCACTCCAAGGTTCTTTTTTGCATAATAACTTTCACGCAAAGAAAAAAAAACACAATCATTCCAAGATTTAAAAATAATATATCATCCAATCTACTATATATCTCATGGTTTAAAACTTCATCGGTCCATCCAAAAATGAATATCATGTTTCGTGGTAACATTTTTGCCATTGAAATAAGATTAAAAGTTCTATATATCCTTATCTTACCTTTTTTAAAAAAGAACAAATATACATTTGACGACATATTATGTAATTTTTCTAGAGCCCCTGTTACAAAAATAATAAAGAATGTTCTTCTATTTCAGAAAAACAATCCAAACGAAATGCATGCAATAAAAGAACAAATCCTAAAAGCACAGGTAAACATTCAGATAATTTGGTATGGAATTCCGGTGTAATATTGTGTTCGCCTATAAATAATAAAAAGGAAATGTTTTTTATGCTCTTCATTGCATAATAATGAATGAAAACGGATGATTGTGTTTTGAAAGCAAATTTGGTTTGTAGTAAACCAAGAACTAGGTGAACTCCGGAAAAGAATTTGTTTCTGAACAAAATATCACTAACAGTATGAAATCTATTGTCTCATTTAAAGTCCAATAGACATATCAGTAAAACGGTATTTAACAGCATCTTTTTACATGAACATTTTAATCAATGTCTTATAGTTTTACATGTATCTAAAGCATTAAGCAAAACACTTTTTAAACACTAAGGAAATCTAGAAAAGACTTTAAACTAAAGAAAAATGTTAAAAATGCAACACCAAAACCTTTTAAGATGCTTTTTCTAAACAGAAAAATGATTATTCTATAATTTTATAATATTTATCGTTTGAATGAATGGAAATATAAAAATGATTGTTTTACATTGTTAAATTGTAGAGAATGGTTAAAATTCATCCAAAAGAAGTAGAGGAAATCCAAGATGAAATTAAGAAGAAGGTATGTTACATTTTACCATAAGAAAAATGTTTCATTAGGTAATAAAATTATTATGAGTATTATGATAGAATAACATTATCATTCGAATTGGTTGTGTTTATTAAATATTAGAATATCTTAAAAGAAAGACATGATATCAACGTAGAGTATTGATAAATTATCTTCCGAGTACAAATCGATCAATGCAATAGTGTACTCTACGTAAAATGGAACTAACCCGGGTTTTTTTTTAAAGCTTTTTTATAGTAAAGTTTACTTATATGAGTGACGTCCTAATATGTGAAATATTCTTTAGTATTTCATATAATTTTACTCTTCTGTAAACTTTACGTAGTTTTTGTCAGTGCAACGTTTTTGAACAAGTTTAGGAAGATTGTTAAAATGTGACCAATCTACCACTGTTACGCTGTCGTTTTTAAATTAAGATTTAAGGCATTTCGGACAAGTCTTATTTGGCGTGATCTTGATTACAATTAAATTACTTTAGAAATTCAATTTTTAATATTCATTGCAAAAAATTGTTCTACAAAATGTTTAGTTTTTGTGCTGACGCTTAATGTGAGCTGAAATGAGTAAACCGAGCCACACAAATATCGTTCAAAATCTTTATCGTTTCCGTTGTTGGATGTTTCCTTTTCAGTTTAAATAATCTTCATATTACATCAAAGTTAATTTTTACATTTCAATACCTAAGTATTATATATTTAGTACAACTATTACAAGGAAGGAAAAATAGAGGTTACAAATGAGATGCTGGAAAAAGGGATAGGCGTTAACCAGAAAGATAAGGTAATCTTTAAAACATTTAGTTAGGCATGTATTCGGAGGTGTCGGTTTTCTGAATCAAACAATGAATGTTTTAGAAACTGTTGCGAAAAAATTATATTTTCCCCTCAATAAAGGAAGATAAAACTAAAACGAAAATCATACTAACGGTACATTCTCTATCTGCGTTAAATGTGATGTCATCATAAAATATCCTAGACAAAAAGTTAAGCATTACTTTTTACAGAAATATTATGTTATGTATATTGATAATAACATTGAAATGTCTCCATATTTAACTAGGATCTAGCCGCAGTTATATCATTCCTTAAATACGATTTTCCTTAACTGAAATTTACCAAATTTTGGCAATCTCTATTTGTGATTTAACTAAAACCTGGAGTAATCTTCAAAATGATGCTTTAAACTTTTAAATATTTTTCATTTTTTGAAAATTATTTAAAACTGAGGTTTCTTCCCTCATGCAAAGCATTAAATATTGTTGAAAAAGTTTTCAGAAATATAACTAAATTTGTCAAAACGTATAACTTTTTGTCTTGTATACCTAACATGCGTATGTCTATTTAGCAGCGACTTTACAAGTAATCCTTGTTATTTAAGTTATAAAGTATTTCAGGAAAAATTAAAACAATTATATCTTCATCAGAATTTTTTAAATTCCTCATATGAGTAAGTGTAATATAGAAACACACCGTCGGTTAACTCAATAACATAAGTTGTGAAGAACTGACGAATATAAAGACTTTTTAAAAATTTTACATGTTTTTTTAATTTCTTAAGTTCTTCTAAGAGTAGTTCAAAAAATAAATCTACATATTAAAAAAATGTTAAACAGAATTTTTGTCAATATGAAATGAAAGTATTTTGATATTAATTACTATCATAACTTTATTAGAATTTTTTTATACTTATAATGTATTTTTTAGTTATCCTTCAATGAAGTGATTGAAACAACTATAGAAATTGACAACAGGGAAATTAACGAAATGATACTTGCTGCAAAACATGGGTACTGGCATTTAGTTTGGCCTATGCTCGACAAAAAACCATATGTAGTTAACTGCATTCCAGAACAGAGAGCTTGGTCTGTTCTTCATCAAGCAATTTACCACGGTATTTTAGAAGTTGTTCGGAGACTAGTCGAATATTATGACGCCGACATAAACATATGCACAAAAATTGACAGTGCGAAAATAGCACCGCTCGGAACGGATTCTTTGTCCTTTGCATATATATTAGGAAGAAAAGAAATTTTTGACTATCTTCTTAAATATCAGATAACGTTGAATGCAGCAGTTAAAGGTGAAGATATTTCTTATTTCCGACTTCACACGAACGGAACTGTTTATCCTTTCTGCAATTACCCCTTATTGCAGTTAACATTGGCATCTTACAAATCCTTCGTTTCCTCTCGTCTTTCATCTCAACCGAATCAGTCACAACACTTAGTCAAAATGTTACCTGGTGTTAATTCATTTACAGCATGGAAAGATGCTAAACAGAAAATATGTAACACGCTTTATGGCATTGACAGGCAACGATCAGATTCTTTGAAAAAAGCATCTAATAGAGCACAGTTCTATCGCGAGATTATAAGGTTGTACACAGCTGAATCTGATGTTTACAAACTTCTCACACCTGCTCTTATAAAACAGCCAAATTCTCCTTACAAACCTTTAGCAAGTGATCTTGCTCTAGGGCCGTTTGTAATAATGCTAGGTGCTATTTTGTTTAATTGGGATGAGCTAAAATCCTTTAAGGGTACTACGTATCGCGGCGTTTGTGGAGACGTTACAAACAAATACGAAGTTGGTCAAACTTTTCTTTTTTTGCACTTTATATCCTCAAGCAAGAGGATTACTGAAGCCGAACGTTTTAGAAAACCTTTTGGCACACTGTTTATTTTTGAAAATGATAACAACACGTGGGGGCCACGTGTTATCGAAAAAATGTCCGAATTCCAAACAGAAGGGGAGTGTCTGTTTCCCCTTGGTGCGGAATTTAAAGTAATATCAGTGAATAAAATAGAGCGAGAAATTCATTTAAAACTTATGAACCCGTCAGTGTAAAATAGGTGAGTTTACTGATTACTGACATTTATTCAGAATATACTTGGTGCTGAGTAACTGTTAAAGAAATTAGCCTGTTTATTTAAATTTGTAGTCTGTCAAACTATGAATTTCAATTAAGAACTCTAACAACCATATGCTCGAGTTATACGTGTGTTAGAGTGATTAGTAAGTAGATTTGAGAGAATTATCTTGATTATAATTAAACGATGCTTAGTAGCTTTGATCTGCATTTTTATTTTGCGAATACAGTAAGCAAAGGAGTTTCAATTCAGATATGGCTGGAAAAATTCTTTTGACAACGATAATTGGGCATTATATTGCTACCTATTTATTATCTCTTGATATTGCTCTCTACATTATTCTAACTGCTTAGATAAATGTCATTCGTGTTTTAATTTCATTGGTTAATCAATAAAGTCCTACAAGTATAGGACTAAAGTTGAGACAGAAGAACACATAATATTACGAAAGATTGATCGCAAATTTATGTTGTAATACTATTCTGGAGTGCTTCGAACAAAAACTTCTTTTTCTCATTGTGTTTATCTTAGCTACTACTACGATGGCCGACATCAGCCATGACAATATACAGTAACTTTACTTTAGCTTGTTAGTGGTTTACATTTGTACATGATTACACTTTACAAAAATTAACTGCAGCGCGTTATAGATGTACGTGTGCACACCACGTGCACACAAAAGTAAACCCTCATCTAAATAAAGTTCAGTTTGATCTTCTGCAGGTGTTTATTGTTTTTCAGTTTCTATTTCATTTGCCTGAAAAGCAATGTATCAGGTTATCAATGTAATACGTGATATTTTTAAAGGCCCAGAACGTCAAATCGTTTAATTATAAGCACATTGTATATACATAAAGGTCTGTTTTGTCATTTGGCATATTGAGTCGCGATATTTACTCACCATCATAATTGAGATCTCCCATCTAAATATACACTAAAATTAAGTAATTTTAATAATATTTGAAATATTGTGAAAAATTTTGTATGACTGTTCAAGCCTTTTATGAAAAAATTTGAGACAGCCCATTATGCTTTGCAAGTTTATAAAGAAATTGGAAAATTACTTTATTTCTAATATTTACAATATAAATTAAAACTAATTTAATATCCGACTCACATTTTTCATGTAATTTTGAAAACGGTTTCGAAATGCACTGCCTGCTGGTGAACTTTCTCAGAAAAATGGATCGTCCCCTGTCATTTGAAAAGAACATTTACATCTGCCCCGCCCATTTGTAACTAGCATTTGACATCTGACCCCGCTCACTGATCAATCTGGATATGAATAATTTATATAACAACGAATGTGAATTACATTTTCAAGTAAAAATTTAATAAACAATTATCAAAAGATGAATTTGTCAAAAAGGGGGATTAATGGTTGTCATTGAAAATTCCATTTGTCAATTTAAAAAACGCTTTCCCGAAATCCGCGGTTAAAAGTCTATGACGTCAGTGTTCGAACGTGGTGCATTGTCTTTATGAAATGGCAAAGTATAGTCGACGTCAAATACTTTATTGAAACAAAAATAATGTAATTGTAAATATTTCCATATTGTAAATAAATTTTAACAGAATGACTGTATAATTATAGATAATGCAAATACTGCTGTATATAAAAAAAGATAAATGAAACTAACTTTTTAGTCTTTTTGTGTTCTTTATGAGAATTTTAATGTGAAAAACCTACAATATTTTATTGCATATAAGAAAATTTGACTTGTGATTATCGCAATGATCTTTGACAAACAAAAACCTGATTAAGGTTGGTGTTGTTACTTTAAATATTAGCATTAAAATATTAATATTTGCTTCAAATGCAAAAGTCTTCGAGAATATTTAGAAAAACGCAAAAGTTGAAAAATTCGAATGGGGAAGTAATCAAGAACTACTTTTCCCTGACAAAAAGTATTTGTCAGTTTACATGGAGAAAAGTTGTTTTAATTAAAAGTATGTATATTTTATTTCTTTTATTTAAAGTTTTTATAAGAATATGTATGTAAAGTTTCCTACAGCTTTGGATGCTTAATGTTGTTGTTGTAATTGACATGCTGTATTAACATGATTGCCTGAAGATATAAGACATTGTATTTTCTATTTTTTTTATTTACGTATTTACGGCACAAGTATACGAGACGAGGATTTACATTTAGAAGTTGTAGGAAGATTTATTGAGATGTATCTGTTTTTTCTTAAACATAATTTAAACATTTATGGCAAACGGTGGATCATATAAACGCGATAACACCAGTTGTAACTAATAGTTGAAAGATTACCACTTTGTGCAGTTTAAAAGTTCTTATAGGGATGGCCAAGTTTGGTAGTGTTGTCAAGAAACAGGCAATTTTTTTTATTGTTTGTTTTAGAAAATAATGAGAATTTGTAATTCTTTTATCTTTATTTCACATATATAGACAGCCTTAAATTTAGGCATTTGGACTTACATTAATATTTTCTAATGCTTTGTAATATCGGTATTTTATATTGATTCTCAATTGATTCCTCACAAATACAATTTTACAAAACTTGAACTTTTATAAAGGTAAAGAGTTGAGAACATAAATTTGTGTCGTTTCAAATAAGTAAAAAGGTGACAAACATTTTACCTACCATAAGTATGGTTAAAGATCGTTCACCAATTGTGAACCATTCTCAATTATTTCCAATTATTTTTAATAGCATAGTTCTAATTGAGTTAATACCCTATATGCCAATATATATACTTTATACTAAGTGAAAGCAAAACTTTCAATACTCGGAACTCAAAAGCTAAATTGCTTTGAGGGTTTTAAAAGCGCATTTGAAAATAAAACCATAGTGGATAATTAAAATTGAATTTTTACGCAATCTGTTACTGGTACATTTAATATAACAATGTCAAACAAATATTAGGTAAACTTTTAAATCTTGAAATGAAGATTTACAATCGTGTTATCTAACAATGATATATTCTTATACCACGTGACCACCTTACATTTTAATTAAAGTATTATACTTTTTCATTTTAAACCGCGTACACCTTGCATGCGAAATAGTTAAACGAGTTGAACGTGCTGTCAGTAAGTAAAATTTAGCCTGTTTATTTGCATGTATTGTTTATAAAGCTTCTTTAACAAATTTTAACTTATATTTAAAATATAATTTTAATTAGGTCTTATTATTTCAAAATAATTTTTTTCATAGGAACAAGCATACGTGTGCAACGTCGCACTTGTAGCTGTTTCATTTTGTTATTTTATCATTTAAAGGCACTCAAAAAACCAAAAGTTTTTTTGTCATTTTAGTAAAGCAAATACAAATTACTTGTCTTGAACTCCAAATAAAAATCACACTAATTTTTGTGATAATTTAGATACTTTTTCCAAGAACATCATTTATAACATCTTAGAATTACTTGTATATTATTTTGGAACTTTTATCAATTTTCTGCCGTCTGGCCTATGTTCTTATCTTTCAAACTTTTTGGTTCCCAGTGGCAATGATGAGGAATGATTTTCCGAAACGTTCACATCAAAATTTAACAGGTATTTGGGTTTTTGCTTTGTTTTTGGGGTTGTGGTGTGGACGGGGCCTAGTGGGTTTGTTTTGTTTATATATATAAACTACAGATAGATATATTCATGACCTTTGAATGCCATCTATCCTAGTGGTCTTGAAAAAATATACGACATATTTTGTATATTCTGCTTTATATATTATATATTTTGAGTACTAAATCAATTATAACATTTCTTGAAAGTCTACATTTGAAGTTATATGAAAAAAATGATGACTTCTTTATTTGACCAACTTTTCCTTTCTTTGCAGTCATAAGATGTATTTGAGTAACAGTTAATTCAGTATTGTAGAGCTTTTTGCCTCTCCAGAGACTTTCTCAACGTAATTTGCTCTATAAACAATCTGCTATTCAACAAATGTTTGACTCAGAGATTCTGCAAGCCTAAGCTTATCAGAGCCATTAAAAGGTTTTATGGCCGTCTTTACATTAATGTTGATAAATATAAATTTACTTTATAATACACATATTTATCGTTAAATAGTTTATTTCATTTCCAAATTCGCAACAAGCTATTCAAAGGGTACTAACGATTCCGGAGCAACCAATCTTACATTGTTGATTAGAATGTACGTGTGTAAATAATTTCAAAAAAATACCTTGCTTTTGTAAATTGTGTTTTGTATTTTGTGAATTGCAATTTGTAAATAGACTGGTATGTTTGTATTTTATTTTTATACGTAAACTTCGGTGTTTTTAAATTGTAACAAAATATAAAAATAATTTATAAATTTTATGCCATTCACTATTGGTCTTAAGAATTAGTAAGCAATATATATATTGAATTTTATAACACATAATATATATATTAAATTTTATAACATGCAATAAAATTTTTTTATTTCAGTAGACAATTTTATAAATACATTAAAATGTTGTTTTATATTTATTTTATGTTTATGATCTTTAATTGACTTTTAAGTCACCCTCGTGATTCTTGTATCTCCTTAGAGCTTCCTTTAATAACTCTCTTAAGACCGCTTAGAGGGCTTGAAGACACTGAGTACGTCTCTCGGGAGTCTTTAAATTTATAATTTATGATTCTTAATGGAGCTGAAATTTTACGTTTTCGAAAGTAGTCTGAAATTGTTTTTTACGATAAGTACTTTTTTCTTACAAGAAACGAAAAAAATCAATTATCTTTATAGTCAATACATCAGTAAAGCTAACAATAGTCACCACGAAGGTGACGTTGGACTATTAGCTCGAGTGAATTAATTAATTAATTAATTATATAATTTGTTGTTCTCATGTCCGTTTTTTTTAAAATCATTGTTTCTTATTTAATGTGAAGAAAAAGCATTTTTCAAAATTCAATCAGCGGTTATGTTACAGAAATTTTGGAAAATAAGGTGATAAATAAATAAATTAATAAATGAAAAAAATAAAATTTAAAATTAAAATTCGTTTAATTTTTCAGCGTATTTTTACACATTTACACACATACACAAACACACATAAAATGCTTAAACTGAATAGGTGGCGCATTCGTTTCAAGCGCCTAATTGGCTGACGGATAACAGCATCGCTCCACAAAAAGTTTGCATACCGATTGGTCAGATTGTTACTACAAACCTTTTTTAGCCTTTATAGCAAAAACATAGCACTTTCTACGCGTATTAAAGTTTCTTACACTATACCCGGTTCTTCTTTGGTAATTCATTGTAAGAATTAGTTTCATATTGTATTTTTTAATCAAGCTTGTCGTATAAACTATAAAGTCAAAGTGTACATTCCATACCCTTTGTAGAGAAAATGTTAGTTTAATCATTTCATCAAAATAAGAAAAAAAACATGTTAACGTACTTCTATATTAAAACACTTTTAGGGGTCTGTAATAAAGTCCTTCAGACTTAAATTTACAGTTTCTTGAAGGATGAAACATGTCCTTCAGGGGCCTTTAAAGCACCATTAACGATCCTAAAACATTAAGTGCTTTTGATAGAGTTTAAGAAACATTTTGGTATTTCCAAATGCAGTGCTCAAAGTTTATTAAAAGATGGATTCGGTCATGTGGTTGGCAGAACATTGAAATAGAGGTTCCTAAACAATACGATTTTCTGATCAAGTTTCACCTTTCTATTTCAAAATACAGGTTTTAAAAAGAAAGTTTTTTGACGAGATCTCATTCCTACAATTGACACCTAACCTTCTCTAATATTTGATATACTTTAAGTCCACAAAAGGGCAAAGTATGTTTTAAAATTTACTTGTTGTTTAATGTTGCTTATAGTACTTGTTTAAAAATTGTGTTTAAGTGCGATGTATTAATGTTTAGTATTGTTTTATACCGTTTTTGCGTGGAATCTTAATCTTTTGTACGACAAGCACTTCATTAACTGGACAAAAAAAAAAAAAACGACTTGTTTAAATTTCAAAAATTTTCAATCTGTTTTCTTTATTTATTAACATCACCTTATATCTGTTGCTGTTTTTCTTCTTTTATTTTTTTAAATCTAATCATTTAACAGATGCGTCGAAAATTTTTAAAATAAAATAAATTTTCTGTATTTATTCAAACGATTTCAATTGTGAAAAGAGGCTGTTGACATTAAATTATTTAATTTGAATAAGCGTAATACTTTCACTTTTTAAGAAATGGAAGCAAGGTTCTTCTTTTCAAGCTAGCACGAAAGATTATCAACAGTATGTATCATACAATTTTATTTCGGATTAATATAAGGTACACATCACGATATTTAAAGTATAGACTTGTAAAAGCCACAGAAACTGAAAACATTGCATAACAACCCCACATAGATCAAACTTGAAAAATAACATTGAACAGTTCACAAAAATGAACCCAATTGCCCAATATATGAATTTAAATTAAACCTACGTGCATTAGGAACAAGGGTATTTTGAATAATAAGTTACCTTGTATATTACATGGTTAAGTGTCTGCATTGTAATATATAAAGTTATATGTGAGTGGAATTTTCCTTATATAAATCGTTCATCTATCAAAATGAAAAAAAAAACCCAAGGCATATTTATGAAAAAATGCTAGAAATTTTATTTACCTAACATTTAATCCAGATGAAAAAGAATATTTGGCATAAGTTATTATGCATAATCAAATTTATTCACTGAAACAAGTCCAACATTTTAAGTAAATTATACGGATAATTTTGTTCCATTTATACAATATGATTTTTAAAAATGCATTAAGAAAGGAATAATCGTCCAGCTGAGGTATATATTTCTCTCATATTACAATGCGTGACATAAACTTTGCCATAAAAAATGAACCTATGTAATAAATCTATGTTTAATACCATTATGCGCGGATTAAATAATATTTGTTTAAAATTTGTGCATTGAATTCGGTCTCCAATTAAAACAAGACACGGAAAATTACACGAAACCCCTTATTGCCGGTTCTCACTTAAATAACTGGCAACGAACAATGAGGAAAAAAATGTCTCGGCTTCAAAGGTTATTTCCTCATGACTATATAGAGTGACAAAGAAACTAAATCAAACCGACTTTGTGGGTGAAATCCCATAGAGATAACGTCACGGATAACGTTTTTATTTTCAAAGTGATTAATTTTGATTTTTGATCGAGAAATAAAGCCATTTTCATTTTAAAAAATTTCAAATATGTCATTTGAAAAAAATCATTATTTCAATTTGTTATTTACTTAAAATCTGCTTTTCATTAAACTACTTCTTTTTAAAAATCGGATTGTTGAACTTGTTGATTAGTGTGGCAATGTTCATTTCGGGTGTGTTTGATAGCATTCTGACTCCCAATACGTAAACAGGCATATGAAACAGTATTTATATGAGAAAGAAGAATGTTATTTGTATGCATAAAAATAAGCAAGGCTCGGGTTTTACTACACTATGATTGAAACTATTTTGTTCTAAATGAAATTTTTTTCCAACGTTAAAACAATTTACAGATCAATATGAAATACTTACAATAAAAATGTGTGTTATTATAGCTGTATTTAGGTTGAATGGACTGAATCGAGGTGAGTGGAGTAGATAATGATGTTACTACCTCATTTTACCTACATTGAGGCTTCGTGTCCAGAGACTACTTATTGAGATGAATAAAACATGTCAGCAAGTCTGTACAGATTTACCATTGGGCCACTAAGGCTTAAGAAAGTTGTTCTGAAAACCAAGAAAATAGTAATATGCATGTAGATTAAATAATATAATCGCACAAATAACGATTCTATAACCAGTAAAAAGACAACTAAAGCAAAATAATTAAATTGAAATACAAACTTAAACATAGCGGTATATCTGTACTGACTTGCTGACATGATGTGAATTTCCCCCCTTCAAAACCCTTGTTTGATCATACCTTTTTATTTTTATTTTATTTACTGATATGTCTAGAACGTTCAGCTCCAATTGTGTTACTGTTTAAATCATTTACTGGAAAAATTAAAATATTGTCCTATTTTGGCGGTTCCGATAGCAACGGCACCTATTTTAAAATTTTTAATTTTCAATACAAACTAATATTGGTAACATTTATAAAAAGTTTAATAATTTAAATCTCTATTGTGCTCAATAAAAAGCAAACAGTTTTTAGTTGTAAAACAGTAAAACGTTTAGTAATTGGGTAATAAAAGTAATGAAGCCTCCAAGTTTTGAGACTCATTAATAACAAGAAAGTAAAAATAGACAGTTTTCCACACAGTTCGGGACATTGAATAGAATTTGTTGGTAAAGTAAACATTTGATAAGCAATGAAAGAGTTTAATCAATTTAACAGATTTTCCCTGTTTAGATCAAGAGATTAAGAATTTATTGAAAGTGTTATAACGTGAAAATATTTTTTAGATAATATTGTGTTTCATATAAGCACATACTATGCTATACTGCCTTTATTATTAATAAAGAACATTGTATCACCATCTTCTGTTATGGTAATGTCAAATTCAACTTTGTGTCATCTTTCAAGGCATCGATATCTTTCCTAAAATTACTTTCTTCAAGTTTTTTTTAAATGCAAAACTCAGAATTTATGTTTACAATAACAACAATAAAAATGAGTTGAAATATTTTTATCTTTATTATTTTTCGCTTAACAGGGACATATCTGACAATGTTTACATTGTAACTCCTTATATCGGAAAAGCATTATTGGCCAATTCTTTTTTGACATTAACTGGTTTACTTTACCGCGAAAATTCAGCTTATTACAAATAACTAATAAATTTAGCATATTCACACAAAAGGACAGACAAAGGAAAAAAATCATGAAAGATATGCTTTTGTTGCCCGATCTTAAGGCAAGTTACACCAATGTAGAATGTTTATATAAATTTAAATAATTAATTAAATCAAGAAAAGTTCCACTTTTTTCTAGAGTAAGTGAAATATTTGTGGAAAAAATCAACCTGAATATTTTGTCAATATTTTTTTAATATATATACAGATATTATAAATATTGACATTCAATTAACAATCTTTAGAAACGATTGATATGTTTTTGATTTATTTTTTTAAAAGCGATCATAGAAGGTATATCTATTCTATTTTGTTAAGATTGTTTTAGAAATCTTGCTAATTACCAAATCATAGTATATCGTACAAAATTTCCCTTGTATATTCCAAAATTGATGACTTTTTAATAACAATAATTTCATAATACCTCTTGAAAATTAATAACCATACTTTAATCTGATGCACAATTTTCATAAAGTTTACTTTTATACATGACAATGATTTAAAGGTTAAGAAAATATTGCAAGCTAAGCTACCATTTTATTTAAAATGTTCGGAGATTATTCTTGTTTTTCTTGTCTGTGACTAATGGATAGCTTTAGGTGAAATGTGTTTTTGAGATATTATTTATTTGTTGTAGATACATGAATACATGACGAAACGATGATAGAAAAGCAGGGAAGATAAGTAGTTTTTGCTACATTTATTGGGTTTAAAAGTAGTTTGTTTATACGAAAATGAATAGAAATCCATCAACTGATTATCGAGAACATGATGAACCGGTAAATTTATTACATATATATATATATATATATATATATATATATATATATATATATATATATATATATATATATATATATAACGTTGTGTTAGAATACATATCATTAAAACATTAAAATGGTTAAATGCTATTTGAGAAGATTGAAGTTTACATTCCAAAATCGTCTTACTATATAAATTTTAATAGTAAACTTTTATCTGGTAAATCCTTATGAATTCTGTAAACTCCATTTCGAACAAAAAGAAAATTATATTTTTATACATTTTTTGTAAAAGTTATTATTCTGAAGAAACAAAATATTGAGTTTTAGCATACAGAAAGTTACATGTATTCTTTTAAAAAACCTTTGTTTGTATAATATATTACCTACAATTTTTTTTATTTAGGTGTATGGTAGTTACACTGCATTTGGACCTTCGAAAGCAGAATTTCCAGAGGCAAGCTCCATGAAATATCAGGACAATCACATGATCAAATAAAAATGCATTTTTTAAATTAAGAAAATTTTTTTTTGTAATGCAGAAAAAGCGAAAATAATTTGTAAAATAATAAGTGGTTCAGAATATAAAAAATATAAAAAAATTGAATCAGCTTCATTTATTCCCAAACACTAAAAACATTAAAGTTATAAAAGGCAGCTAATTTTTTATTTTTAAAAAATATCATTAGCTGTTATCTTTAAGCTTTAATACATTAAAAAGGTATAATAAATATGGCTTAGATGTAAAGTTGAAGATAAAGATATAATTCCGTCTACTGTTTGAAAGTGGAGTTAAATTATAGACTTTTTATTTAAAGCGTCTATTGTTTAGTGGAATTCGATCCTCCTAAATGATATAAATTGATTTCAGTTCTTTTTTATTTATACATAGGAATAAAGCAATTATAAAACTCGGAATTTTTCCAAAAACAAGAGGCCCATGGGCCTTAACTCTCACCTGAGGATTTGTCCAAAATTGTTTGCAAAGTGCAATAGACAATATATTCAGTACAGAAACTTTACAAGTTTTCTCAAGTTAAGAACTGCCAAAAAACTTACTCAGAAATATATCCATTATAGATATTATAAATACATCTCATTTATAGATAGCTTATATAATATGCATGAAGTAACTGTAGTGCAATGAATAATTTCCAAATCATTACCCAATTTCAGTATACTTATGCAACTATGTCCTTGACCTTTGAACATATATGATCGTCATATCAATACCTACCATATTCTTATATACATGCCTATACAAAAAGTTAGAAGTTTTCAAAGATAATCAGCAATGTAAGTCTTGTTTTGCAGCTGTGACCTTGACCTTTCAACATATGACCTTGAACCATATATCAAAATGATCGCCATTTCAATACCTACAATATTCTAACATACATGCCTATACAAAAAGTTAATAGATTTAAAAATGATTAAGAAGTTAAGGCTTTTTTTGCAGCCATGACCTTGTCCTTTCAACATATTACCTTGAACCATATATCAAAATGATCGCCATGTCATTACCTACAATATTCTAATATACATGCCTTACAAAATGTTAACAGTTTTCAAGATAATAAGCAATTTAAGTCTAATTTTGCAGCTGTGACCTTGACATTTCAACATATGACCTTGAACCATTTATCAAAATGATCGTTATGTCAATACCTACAATATTCTATTAAATATTAGAATTTTCATTCTATTTCATTAAATTCGGCTCAATGGTTTTGGAGAAGATTTAAATGTAAAGTTTACGGACGCACGCACACACGCACACACGCACGCAAGCACACACGCACATACACAGGCCGCATCATACCATTAGCTCACGCTGGCTAAAGCCAGGTGAGCTTAAAACAAAATGCGAAAAAATCTCAATGTTCTGCATATAGATTTGTTATATAAATCATAATGCAGAAATGTTATTTATGAGGGTTAATGGCATGTTACCGTGTCTAACTCCTTTAGAACATATTTTTGTATATTTAATATAACTACTTTTCAATTACAGCATGATGCCAATAAAGCCTTAATATTTACATTTGCTTTGCAACTTTACTATATAAACATTTTTGAGAGATGTGGCAAATACGGGGCAATTACTGCCATTGATCACAAGATCATTACACTATGCGTACATATATTTCACTTTCTCGACTACTTTTCTAAGAAGATTCATAGCAAAAAAATAATAATGATAATAAAAATAAAATTTATAATCCAATAACTGCCATAGCTATACTGTTAAATGGTTAATTAACACCCGTTTAGAAACACACACACACACACGGGGATTTTCTGCAATATAACTTCTGAAGTGTTTTCCGATTAATAACTTTTGTATTTAATTAAACAAATAATTTCTATTCTTTGTAGAAATCTGCTGAAAACAGCATTACGCTGGCTGTCGATATTTCAGAAGACGGTGAAATATTGGAGGAAGATACAGCGTTAGCACAAGCAGGAAGTAATCCTATTGATTCTGAAACTGCCATAGTAGAAAAACCGGGAAAGCAAGACAAGAAACAAGGAAATGTACAATTATTTTTTGTTTAATCTAAAAAAAGGAAAAGAGAATTTTATTTCATATAATTTCGATTTCTGTGGAATACGTTTTCATTTCATTGTCTTATACAATGAGAAAGAAAATCATGACGTTTTTTGATAAATTATTCTTTAAATAATCTAAAAAAAAATAACAGAAATATTTAATTAATCTTTTCAAGATCTATTTAATATCGATTTAAGCTATAACTAAAATCTATTTCTCACAAAGTTGGTTTAGCTAGCTAGACAGAAGATGTTTATAATTTTTAAGAATCCCGTCTTATTTCTCCACTGGAAGCTCAAATCTTTAACTTCATTTGCCAGTTTTCATAGTTTTTTTATTGGCTACCTTACTTTTTTAATATGACGGAAATGATTTTTTGCTTTGATATATTTAGATTCAATAAAAAAGCCTCAAGAATACGCGATAAAACAAAAACAATCAATTCAATTTTTTTATGGCTGTTCTGGTGTTTGATTTGACTTCCTTTACATATTATTTTAATTTATATAAGATATTTAAGTATTTCGGCATGATTATTTAGAAACTTTCTTACAATTTTATATCAACTTTGAGGAAAGTTGTTACATTGTTAACCTTATCAGTATCAGAATGTCTTTATTGTTTATTGCAACAATCTCAGTTATATGGCATCTGTTTGCCTAAACACAATGTTATCTGTCCATCTAGGTATTTCAACGCGCACTCAAGAAGGCAAATAAATTGCTGATATCTGCAGGTGTCAAAGATCCAAAAGAAGAGAAAACAGCTAAAGAGAAAAAAGACGAAGTTGGAAGGGAAAAAACTTTTGTAGATGTGTCATTTTTTGATCAATTTAAAGAAAATGAGAAAAAAGAAAAGAAAGAATCAAAAGTATGTCTTCGCAAGAGTATTAAATTGCTTATCATTAAATAAGCACAGTCATTATGAAATAAGACCAAATAACACCCTATATACAATAGAATTACAGCTGTTAAAATTTGATGACACCATTTAGGAAAGCGTAGCCATTTTTTCTCTGTAAGTTCTTGTCGATTTTAAGAAATATGTAAATTGTAAATCTAAATGAAATACAGACCAATAGTTATTTGATGGGTGTTCAAGTGCCGCAGTGGTTAGCGCTTTCGCCTATCACCAATGCGACCGATAAAATCGACAATAAAATCAAATACTTAAAAAAAAACTATTTTCTTAGCCTTTGTTCAAAGTTTCTAAATTTGATTAGAAATAACGTTTGACATTAAACCTCAAAGCAAGAAGGCCTTTTTTCCTATGTATTGATCTTCACATTTACATTACTAGTAGTTTGAGTAAACATGCAAAGTAAAGAAACACATACACACACTCACAAACACACACAGACACACTGATTGTCAGTTAAAAGATTTAATTTAAACTGAAAGGTATTTTCTGTTTAAAACCTAATAGTTCAAACGTGTTCACAACTTTTGTCTTGTTTCTTTAGAAATATTTAGTTATGATTTTCTTTACTTTGACATTACAACAATATTCTTTCCAAATACATACATACATACATACATACATACATACATACATACATACATATATGATTTATTTATATCCAATGGATAAATTCAAGCACAGACATGTCAGAAATATATATGTTTTCTTAAAATTCAAAACAACAGACTATCTTTCATTTTTTATTCACTCTAGCGCTTTGGTGCTTTTGTGGCCGGAGTATCAATGATGATAATCAACATTGTAACATAGTAACGTTATTATTACGTCAAGCAATGTAAAAATTGTCTTGTAGCTTTTTTAAAAATTTCATTATAAACTATTTTTTCTTAGAAAAAAGTTCCAGTAGACGTACATGCAATGAAAGAACATATACAAAAAGCACAGGTAATTGATCCTCTCTCAGGTATTGCAATATGTGTTAAATTAATTATTCTTGAATGTCATTATATCTACCCTTTTTATCTAAATTGATACGTACAGACCATTTATTTTGAAAAAAAACATGCATCAATATTTGAGATTCATTTGCAATCAAAACTATATTTTTAAACAGTTTGCTTAATCCAGACAACATTTTGAATTTAAAATAATTTTCACGTGTTTTTTCCATAGAAAGAATCATGTTATTAACACAAACATGTCGTCGGGTTGTCTGTTTCAGAATTAATACACAGGCAAGTAGACGATTTGTCTAAAGCGCAATGTTAGGGATTTTAGCTCTTCTTCGACAGAATATCGGAGTATTGATATTAGTAAAATATCCGGAATGTGTACACTACTATTTACCTCACGAGATTTTGATAAGTTTTTTTTATTTTTTAGATGTATGTATCAATTGCTAATTATCTATCATTTGACCTCAGAAAAGACATGTCTATGAAACAGGAAAGTGATCCTTCCCAGGACATGAAACTATCAATATAAAACTTCCAATACTCTACATCTGTACTTTAAAAAAATCTTTAAACAGCTTATATCTGACTTGATAAAATTTTTTACTTACGCTTACATTATATTTTCAAATTAACGAGCTATTCTATGGAAGATTCCATAGTTACATTTATCTCACGAGATTTTCAAAATGTTATTTGGTTGCTTCAATGAATTTTTTCTGTTCAAGATATCTATTTTTAATTGTTGCACGAAATCTAAAATTTAAATAAGGTCGTTTTATCTATTAAAATATATATAGAACTAAAACATGTGTATCTTTCATTAACAAGTTTCTTTAAATTCTAATAAATTATTTTTAGAAAAATACTAAAAACAAAAAGGTTAAATTAAAGTTAAAAATTTAACTTGTTACAAGTACAAAATGTAAAAAAATTACAACGAACAAAGTTTTTGGGTTTAAATCACACAAGCTTCCTAAAACAATGTCCTTTAATACAGTGATCATATTCTTATTTTTGCAATAAGAAATGTTCAAAGAATATAAGACAATTGTAATCTTATTTTAATTGTAGAAATCAGTAAAAGTACAACCAAAAAAGGTTGAAGAAGTTCAGCATAAAATTAAGAAGAAGGTAAGTCGAAATTTGAAACAAACAAACAAAAAAAAAAAAAAAACAAAAAAAAAAAAAAAAAAAAAAAAAAAAAAAAAAAAATTCACGATCATGTAATGAGATCCAGTTTCAGTGCGTTACAGCTTTTGGAAAACCAAAAAGTGAAATATTTTTTAATTTTTCGAATTTCATTGATTATTTAAAATCAATCGGTTTCACTGTACCCTTCATAGATTTTTTAGTTAAGATAATATAAATTAAAAAATAAACATTTACCTATAACAATTGTCGTTTGAGAATAAATGAAGCTTTCCTGACAGGTGCGAAAATTCTAATTTAATTAATTGGTACCAAGACTCTGTGAAGACCTAAAATTCCCAATAACGTGACTCGTTGTGTTTTAACAAAAAATCTTATTAATAAAACATAAATCTAACATTTAATTTACCTGGCTTTGAGTTAAAACACTGACCCAATTTATTCCGTTTATTATTGTATGAAAATAGTTTATTTGTCTATATTGTTGCTTAACTGAGGGACATTTGTTTCCATGACACATAAATCTTAAAGCACATTTATCAAAACAACTATTTTATTTAGATGTGCCATAGGTGTTTTTTTTTAAATGTATACCTTACGAGTGACCTGTGTGCCATAAAAAGTTTTTTAGATTTAAAATTAATCCGAACATTTGAAAATTAGTGAATCCAAAGTTCAGAAAACTAAATCCAGCTCAGCAATGCTTGGCATGAGGGAACAGACCATGGTTAAAAATAAATTTCAAAAATTGAAACAGCTGAAAATTTTGTCACAAGGTACATTTCCTGACTACTTAGTTAATGATACCTCTGGGAGTTTTTCTCTACTAGCAGCGGTACCCGGCCAGAAGCAGTAAATATTTAACAAAAATGCCTGTTCAACTTAGATGTGCAATATGTGAAATTTTTTGAATATTTATTCTCATCGGTGGCACTATGGGCCGATAATATTAATAGATTAAAAAAAAATAAACCAAAATTTGAGGATCAATGAATTTAAATCCATATGAATCCAAACCCAACTAAGAATACATGAGGAATACATTTGTTTTGGCATCATAACACTTTTGCACTCGCACAAGTATTTGTTGATTTTTTTTTCCAAACGTTTCAGATATTTCGACTGCAAAGTATAAGAAATAAATAAAAAAGGAAAAGCTAGATTAATAATAGAAATGCTGAAACGAATGCATTTGCTAAAAAAAAAATAAATAGAAAACAAGATATTTTTAGTAATAAAAAATTATACACAAAATTCTATATGAATGTTTCATATCGGTATTTTCAACATACACATATAGTATTTGCATTTAAATAGATAGGTATTTTATATAGTTGTCATGCAAGTATAAAATCTGGAATCGAATTAAAATTGTAATATTCACGTTAATTTTTTTAACACTAATTAATCTTTTAATTCATGCAGTACAACTATTACGAGCAAGGAAAAACAGAAGTAACCAATGAGATGCTGGAAAAGGGAATAGGCGTTAACCAGAATGATAAAGTGAGCTTCAATATACTTCTCACGAATACGCAAGTAATTCTTCTCTAAACAAAAAAAAGACACAAAAATGTTCTGCACGCAGATGTCAGAAACAATAAGCTAGTGCGTATATTTGAAAAATACTTAATTTCATTCGCACAGTATCACAGCTCGTAAAAAGACAAGAATTCTCTCAGAAAAGACTCTTTCATTATAAAGGTATTTGTTTTAATTAAGAAAAATCTTTAAAAAAGTGAAAAAAGTGGTATTCAAATTTGAATCATTTCTTTTTTAAATGCCCAAAATCAATACTAAAAAAGAATTTTAAGTTAGTTTGATTAGGACGATAATTTTTGGAATGTAATCAGCGCCAAGAGGATAATAATGATATATCTTTAACATATGCAATGTTCTCAAGTTTTCACTTCGAATTAAAAGACAAACATTTACAAACACTTATTTTAGGATTTAAATATACGACAATTGCATCATACATTATTTTAAATTCAGAAAACAATCAAAACGAAGCTAAAGTCGTTGAAAAAAAGTATGTGCCATTTATGTTTAAAACTAAGGTGATCGCTTTGATTTGCATAATTTTTTGCATGTCATTTTTAAACGTTTGTTATGTCAATATACTTACCATACATGTTTTTTAACATAGGCTTTAATATATCTTTTGGATCTATGATTTATAGACTTTATGCAAATTGACAAATAAGAGAGTATATTTAGTATTTACTATTCACAAGTATTGTGTAAACTAGTATTAAGCTTCCATTCATCTGGATTGAGGCTATATAGATAAAAATTATGTACTTTTATTTCAGTTATCCTTCAGTGAAGTGCTTGAAACAACCATAGAACTTGACAACCAGGAAATCAACGAAATGGTTCTTGCGGCAAAGAATGGGTACTGGCATTTAGTTTGGCCTACGCTCGACAAAAAACCGTATCTAGTAAACTGCATTCCAGAGCAAAGAGCTTGGTCCGTTCTTCATCAAGCAATTTACCACGGTATTTTAGAAGTAGTTCGGAGATTAGTCGAAGATTATGAAGCTGACATAAGCATATGCACAAAACTTGACAAAGCAAAAATAGCACCACTCGGAACAGATTCATTGTCCCTAGCATTAATATTAGAAAGAAAAGACATTTTTGACTATCTTTTTAAGTACCAGATAACAGTTAATGCTGCAGTGAAAGGTCAAGATATTTCTTTTTTCCGACTTCATACAAATGGATCAGTTTATCCTTTCCGCAATTACCCATTACTGCAGTTGACATTGGCTTCATACAAATCCTTCGTTTCCTCTCGTCTCTCATCTAAACCGAATCAATCACAACACCTAGTCCAACTGTTACCTGTTGTAAATTCATTTGCAAAATGGGATGATGCTAAACAGAAAATATGTAATACGCTTTATGGAATTGATAGGCAGTGGTCAGATTCTTTGAGAAAAGCAACTAAAAGAGTAGAGTTCTATCGCGAAATGATAAGGGTGTACACATCAGAATCAGATATTTATAAACTTCTCACACCTGCTCTAATAAAACAACCGAATTCACCCTATAAACCTTTAGCAAACGATCTCGCTCTTGGTCCGTTTGCCATAATGCTTAGTGCAATTTTATTTAATTGGGATGAGCTTACGACATTTAAAGGTACTACCTATCGTGGAGTTTGTGGAGACGTTACAAGCAAATATGAAGTTGGTCAGACTTTTCTTTTTTTGCACTTTATATCCTCAAGCAAGAAAAAAACCGAAGCTGAACGTTTTAGAGAACCTTTTGGTACATTGTTTATTTTTGATAATGGAAACAACACATGGGGACCACGTGAGATAGAAAAAATGTCTGAATTTCCAACAGAAGGAGAGTGTCTCTATCCGCTTGGTGTAGAATTTAAAGTAGTGTCAGTAAATAAATTAGAGCGAGAAATTCATTTAAAACTTTTGAACCCATCAGTGTAAAGTGAATTGATTGATAACTTACATATATACTCAGAAAAAATCAGGTTCCTATGTGTTTTAAAAAGACTAAAGTAACCTTTTAGCCTATTCATATTTTATGATAATTTGGAATAAGGACACGGCATTAAGTTATGATGCAAGATCTTTTGTACCTATCTTAATTGAAAAATAACATTTTTTATCTTTAAAATTGATACCGTGCAGTTATCCGAAGAAGAATTCTGTACAGAAGGTTCGAATCGAAAGAAGTTTATCCGAGCCTACAAACGTTTTTATAGTTTTGTTACAAGCGATCTATAGAAAAGTAGAAATTTTTTTATACGTTTTATAGATTTTTAACATTCTAACTGTTATATGGAGATTAAATCCTTTTTGAATATTTTTTTTTACTAATTTCCTGTTAGAAAGTATAATTTTAATAAACGGACTTTTATAATTTTGAAATACCTTTTTATCCGATTTTTAGTTTGTCAAAATTATGCATTGACAAGGTTTTACAAAAAAATCGGACTCAAAGGTTTTAAAATATAAATATGTATTAAATGACTTTCTTTTTTTTTGCATTAATATATTTAATGGAAATAATGTAAGAAATAAATCATAAATAATAATAATAAAAAAAATAATAACAGGATAGTAGAAACACTCGCAAGTGCCATAAATAAACATTAATAATTTTGTTATTCTTCAAACACATTCTGTTTTTAAAGGCTAATGCATTCATGAAAAGGTTCAAAAAGAGTCATACTGTTTGTTTCTTCTAGTTCAAAGCACTGATTAAATGCGTTACAAAGTATGATATAAAAACGTAATCAAAGGAGATTTTCCTGCATAGTTGAACAACGCTTACCTATTCTCCCTTTTAATATATTTTAGAAAGGAAATTTTAATAAATCTCCTGGGATTAAATTATGATGTATTCCATCTTATTATTAAAAATGCATCTTTACATTTTAAATTCCCCATATAAATATCTACTTTTGTTTGCACCATGCTAACACAACCATAAGCGAGAACCTTGCTAAACTTTTGATATTATCATTTGTTTATCTAATATAATAAGATATAAGTCAATATGCATTGTATTTATATTTTCTAAATATGATTCACACATAAGTACCATACAGTCAAAGTCGAAGAGAAACAACTCTAACATAAATTTCCATCCCCCCGTTACAATTCCATGTAGTAATTGTGTATGGTGAACATTATAGTTTAATTGATTTCCAATAAATTTCCTATTAAATACTCATAAAAGTAAAGTCAACTACAAACAGCTAGACCTTGGTGTGTGTGTGTGTGTGTGTGTGTGTGTGTGTGTGTTTTATTTTGCCAACCTCAATACACACATTAGATTTCCTAAATATACTAGCGGAAAAAAGTAACTGTGCATCAATAAAATTTATAATTTCGCTATTATTATTGAATGTATAAATCTTAAAATTTGCAAAAATGGTAAATGTATATACCTCTATCATATCGCTCGGTCATTGCATCAATTGCCCGTGATTTTTACGCTTCATGCGCACGGGTCGGTTGTCACGCAATTGTCGCCCAGCATTTCAGTGTGACAAAATTTTAGGAATAATTTACCGTTGTTTGTTTGTTTGGACACCAGAAAACCAGAAAAGCAAGTTTATTCGGTTGAAAGTTTCCATAGTGTAATGCCTAGGCTAAATGAAAATGATCGCCTCCGCGCAATTGGTATGCTTGAGGCTGGTATGACCCAAAGCTTTGTCACTAGACATTTTGGTGTCCACAGAAACACTGTTTATGCTTTATGGAGACGATACCAACAGTTTGGCACCACTAGAGACCGCCCTCGTTTAGGTCGTCCACGCGTAACGACACGTCAGCAAGACAACCATATCCAGCTTGTGCACCTTTTCGAAACTGCCAGTACTACTGCCCGGAGCATTCCTGGACAACGCCCAATCAGCCCCAGAACAGTACGGAATCGTTTACGGGAAAGACATATTCGCCCACGACGTCCGGCAATCCGTCCAACTCTACAACGACGTCATCGCCCAGATCGTCTTGCATGGTGCAGAACACATTTACGCTTCAATCGACGAGACTGGGGACAAATTAAGTTCACCGATGAGTCCAGATTTCACTTGGACAACAGTGACGGACGCTCCAGAGTGTATCGGGGCATTGGAGAACGTTTCCATGACGCGTGTGTGGTGGAACGACGTTCGTTCGGTGGGGGTAGTGTAATGGTTTGGGGTGGCATCACAGCGAATGATAGAACTCCTCTGGTAATCATGGACGGGAATTTGACCGGTGTACGGTGCCGTGATGAATCCTACAGACCCATGTCATCCCATTCATTCAAGGACAGCAACGTAACGTCACTTTTCAGCATGATTATGCAAGACCACACGTCGCACGGGTTGCAATGGATTTTCTGGTAGAGCGTAACGTCAATGTGTTATCGTGGCCAACCATTTCACCCGACCTTTCTCCAATTAAACACGTATGGGATGAAATGGAACGCTGATTACATCATTTGCCCAATCAGCCTGTTACATTGCAAGGGTTGGCCCAAGCGTTAGACCAGATGTGGAACAACATCCCTCAAGCATTCTTTAGGCATTTAATCAACTCTATGAGGCGTTGCTGTCAGTCCTGTTTCAATGCTAATGGTGGTCACACACGATACTGAGCTTGTGAACTGACTTTTACTATCTGCTATATTTCTAGTCCCCTGTGTATGAAATAACAGTATCTGTAACCTTTTCAATGACATGAATTTGTAAAGAAATATCTTATAAACAAATACGAAATTATTCATTGCTTTGCATTTTCAAATTATTTTATAACCTCACATTTCAGTCATGCACAGTTACTTTTTCCGCTAGTATATTAATCGATTTAGGAAAGGCAATGGATATAATATTTAAAAGACATTTTTGTTTTACCTTTTTAATGACTACTTTTAGTAATATATTTATTATTCAGAACAATTATATTTATCCCTTTTATGTGAGTGCACTGTTAATGTTTTGCAAAGCTTTAGTCAATATTTAAGTAGTTCTTTAAATTTTGATCTTGGACAACTTTTCCTGGTTAAAGGAATAAATTTTTCAATTTAAATTTTGTAAACAGAAAAAATCAATAATTGATTGGGATTGATAACGAATCACGTCATGAATTAATTAAATAATACCTGATTGTAAACTGGACAGTCAACCTTATCATCAGAAATCTGCATGCTGTTACTCAAAAAACGGGAAAAAATGAGGTGAGTATACCATAAAATTTCCTTGATGTATTTGTTTTTCTATAAATTTGACACGACGAAATTATAATTGAATATCATAATCTCTAATAGCTTCTTCTATTTTCAATTTTGTACTAAAAACAATGTGATTATTATCAAGACCTATTGTGAAAAAAAAGATTTTTCTCATGATAATTTCCTGTATTTTACTTAAAGCCAATAATGGCCGCCATTACTATGTTGTTGATAAGTTTAAAATAACTGTATCTAGACTAATACTGGATATATTTGAAGTTTCGTAGTTTCTTGTTCCTGTTCTTTCTTTTTCAAATTTGACCTTGAACGTTATGAGTGTAGCTAACTAGACAGGATGTGCTTACCTTTCTGGAGCACCTGATCTCGATTCCTTCATGAAAATTAACACGTGTAAATAAATTACACAAATACCAGTAAAATCTTGATGTATGATAACTGCCTACTGTTTTTTTATACTCTCGGGAAGTTTTACTCCACTAGCATCGGTAACCGCTCAAGGGTAGTAAATATATAACACAAATATCAGTAAAATTTTGTTGTGACATGTGCACTTTTCGGAAATCATTCCTCTTCAGGGACATTAAGACCGAAAAGTTTAATAGATAAATAACATAAGCCAAACAGTTCAAATTTAAAGCTGCATTAAGTTTTTTTAATTTTCTGATTTTTTTTTGATTTTCTTAAAATATAGTTTTTAATAAATAGATATCCTCTAACCACGATCCGCGAAATTCATTAACCGAAATTTCATTTCTTTTAGCTGTAAATAAACGGAATCCTCTGACCGGTTGGTAAATGTTTAACGATGGTTATTATGAGCTTGGAGCATGCGCATAGATGTACGGAAAAACCCATGATTCGAATGTGATACATGACAAATCGCATTAATTGTCTGTCATTAATATCCAGATGTATTTAAAATGATGTTATATATCCCTTTTCTAAGTCATAAATGACAATTGCAACGAAGTTCTGTGTTTAATTTATCGTATTTCACCATTTTGAAAGTTATGTTTAAATGATCCGGGTTTTGATGACAAAACCATGTTCTAATATAGGATCCCAAATGCTGCATCTCGCTGGGTAATTACTGTAAGTTCTGTATTTGTTCGAGCTTTTATCGTTGAACCAAATGTAACATTGTTCATTAGGAACATCATTAATTAGATTAGCACCGTTTTAATTTTCTTTGGAAAACTTAATGCAGCTTTAATGAATCTAAAGCATGAGGGGACAAACCTTATTTTCAAATAAATTTCAAAATTAAGACGGCTGAAAATTTTGCTTAATGGTATAATTTCTGACAGCACAAAGTAGTGCCTGTTGAGTTATGGATACCCTCGGGGAGTTTTACTCTACCAGCAGTGGTACCCGCTGAGGGGTAAACATATAACACATATCTGCTAAATTTTGATGTGCCAGATGTGCACACTTCGGAAAATCATTCCTGATCAGTGACACTAGGGGCCGAAAAGTTTGATAGATTTAAAAACATACGCCAAAGAGTTAATAATTAATTAATCTACGAGTTTACCATGTAATTATGTTATTTTTGGAATTTAATTGTTATTTGGACATGGACTGGTATGTTTATGTATCATTTGTATTATTATAACCTGTGATTAAGCTCAAGCTTATTCGCTGTAATAATGTTTTAAATGATTTACTACACACATTTAAAGCAGATAACAGTGAATAACTGCGGCTTAGATTTTAGTATGAGTACAAATCTTTATCGGAATCGCTTATCTACATTTGTAATCAAATTAATCTATGGTAAGATGTAGATGTGAGTAAAAAAAAATGGTATTTTGTTGTCTGATGGCATCAATTAGCATGACGTTGTATTTAACCATTGAACAGCATAGCTATGGCAGTTATTGGATTATAAATGACATAGTTTTGCCAGACAAACTGAAAAACGCGCGCTAGCGCGTTATGATTTGTTTGCCTGGCAAAGCTATGTCATTTATAATCCAATAACTACCATAGCTTTGCTGTTCAATGGTTATATTTACGTTATATTAATTATTAATTTTTTTTTTTGAATTTTTGTCACATCAATTTGAATTTTCCCGCCTTCAACGAGAAGCGGGGTCAATTATTGGAACAGCGTTACAATGTAAGCAAAATATAGAACATCATGAAAAAAAACACAGAACTCGCAAAAATTATGAAATATTTTATTATTTTTCAATTGTTTTGCACATTGTATTTAAAACACCAATTGAATTATTTTGATGGCATTTTACAAAATTATATGTATATATATTAAATAAAGAATTTCCTAAGGCGGATGACGAAAAAGTAAACAGTCTCGGAGATTGACACAAAAAATGATGTCTCTCTCTCTATGTCAGTTTTTGAAATTGAAAGTGCAGTGCGAGAAATTGGAATTTGCGAAGAAGCCAGGAGTGAATTTATTGGACGACTGTAATGTTATCTGATTAGGAAAGTCATATTTTCTGTCATTATTATTCGTGGAACTGACTGCATGGTGCGATCCAGATTGTGACCCAGTTTCGCGCGGTACAACAACAGCTGATTCAGTGTTTAAATTAATGGCGGGGTGAGTTAATGTTGACAATGAGTTGCTAAGACGTTTTTTTCTGTTGTGTTGAGACAGTTCTGTTGTAAGATCGGAGAGAACCTTCATTTTTATGGTTTGACATAAACATTATATGCCGTGCTTCGTACCCCAGGTCATTCAAATGCTGAATGGCCGTCGCTCGCAAACAGTGAGGAGTGTATGTAGATTTAACTTTCGCAGCATGGCATATATCGGATAAAAAACGAGAAAAGGTGCATTTTAAAAGTGGCTTGGACGTGAACCATATTCAGACTCTTGAGGACAAACCATGGCATTTTTATTATATTGATTGAACAGACTCTGGGCATTTTGGTCAGTTTTATCAATCAGCAGTTTTAACATTTTCACAGGGCAGTCGACTGTCTCAGTTGCATACATTCTTTTTGAACACCTGTCATTTTCGTCCGTAAAAGATAATCCCCCCTGAAAATTTTTTTGTTTTATTTCATATTTTAGAGTGACATATTCACCAGACTCGTCATTGTGAAACTCAAATGACTGAGGTTTTAACTGGTGCTTGAATTCCATACCTCGAGAAACAAAATTTATTGATAAGTGGTACCATACACACTGTCTAAGTATTATTTGGGAAATTGGGGCACTCTTAAGATAATTGGAAATTTTTTCTGATCAGATTTTTCAATAATTTGTTTATGCTTCACTGGTTTATCTTGACCAGGCCTAACCCGCTGTTTAAACAGACCATCTAAAATACCATTTGCAATTTTAAATTCCTTATCTCTGACAATATCAATGTTTCTTTTAATATTTGCAAGTTGTCTGTTAATAGCTGCTCTGATGTTGAGCAGAGAATTCCTATGATACACACTATTGTCATCATTTTGATTTCTAGGCCTTGCTTCACAATAAAATTTAGCAAGGTTTTCTGCAAGATCAGCAGCAGATATACTTTACATGTTTACAAACGAACCATATGTTTCTTTGTTCCAATCTAAAAATAAACATAATGGGAATAATAAGAATTTCTTTTTAAAACAAACTTGATTTCAAAACAGTAATTTTATCTAAGTAAATTTAAGTGAATAAATAAATAAATAGATAAATTAATGAAATTTAAAAATTTAGAAAAATATGGGTAAAAAAGAAAGACTTTTTTTAATCTGTAAACATTTTTATACATTGTATTTTAGATTTTTATATCAGTTTCAGTAATTTTTGAGGAATAAATTTTTATTTTAGTGAATGAACACTGATCAGTTATTATGTTTTATAATTATCAATACAGCATCCAAAAGGTATGTGTTTATGACATAATCAGATAGAAAATGAAATGTAAACCTGGTATATATCTCTGCTTCAAAAAATTTTGGATTCACAGACTGTTTACAGATGATTTGTTTTATCAGAACCACATAATAAAATATTTTATCTTTCAAAGGTAAACAATGGTTAAAGTGTACCTTGGAAGATGTTCATTCCCCAAGTGGTATTGTTTTTGTAGCTGGAGCCTGTCTAGCATCAAAAAGCTCCTCCATTTCTCTCTCACTTATAGCCTTAAACCGCTTAGTAGGGGGTTCCAATGCAGCAGGGGTCTCTGGGGCAGGTATATCCAAAGCTGGTTGTTTCAATATTCTATCCAGCTCTTGCATTTCCAAAGATGCAGATCCAATGCATACAGCTTCTATACTATCCAAATCTAATGTTTTTAAATTTCATATTCACTTGAATGAAGAAAGGTCTTCATAATGAGGAAGCTCAAGTTTAAAATTCATGAAATCAAGATCAGATAGTGCTTCAGAATCAGATGATTCCACCTCCATGACATTAGCAACTGAAGCCATCATCAGACTGTGGCAACTGAAGCAGACGCCTCCAGTGTGACTGCTTGATTTTATTATTATCATTTTTTAAATTTAATTTTGGATAATTTTAGTTGTAAATTTAATTTAATTTAAATTTTTAATTTTAATAAAGCATTTTATTTTCTCAGGTTTCTTGTTGTTGTCTTAGCTATGAAACTACTTAGAAAAGTAGTCCAGATAGTGAAATATTCATACACACAGTGTAATGATCATGTGATCAATGTCAGTTATTGCCCCAGTACTGCCACCTGTCTCAAACATGTTTATATAGTAAAGTTGCAAAGCAAATGTAAATATATATATATATATATATATATATATATATATATATATATAGATATATCAATTAACACTTTGTTTAAATTCAATCAGTATTTTTCAATTTGCAAATGAAAATAAAATAAAAACAGATTGAAAAGACAAAAAAGTGTTGGCGAAAGCATGTTGCATTGGCATTATA
>CM056607.1:29429065-29591534 GCA_029721355.1 Tegillarca granosa
ATGTAATTAATCTTCTCAACCTTTTTAATTTATTTTATTGACCTCGGTGTAAATGTTTGAATACTGGACCAGATAAACACATCTAACCGAGTTGTTTTTGTCCTTAAAAATCAATATTTCAACATTATATGATATGTCCTTTAAGGACATTTTTTTAATCAAAATCATATTATTTAAGTATACACCATCAAATGGTATATCTTTTTGACGTTCTATCTCTGAATAATCTAAAATTTGGAGAATATGTGAGTGCCATCTATCCAAGTGAGCTTAAAATAAAGGACACACGGTGGATTCTCCTTGTTCTGCTTCATATTTGGACTTATATACCTCAATTATGACACCCACGAAAGGTTACATCTGAAGCTAAACGACAAACGTGATGACCACTATTGTCAACTTTCCGTTTCTTTGCGGTTATATCCCTGCTTTTCCTGCGTATGCTGTATATGTTTCACAGTTATTACGTTGTGGAAACTTTCTACAACGAAACAAACTGCTTACAATTAAATTGTTGACGCAAGAATAATGCAAGCCTCGGCTAATCAAGGCCCTTAAAAAGTTTTATGGCCGTCATCACAAAAAAAAAAAAAAAATTCTTTAAAAATCAAAATTTTATTGAGTAGGTATATAAGTTAAACGACAGCTTAGAGTAGCCTTAATATCAGAGTGATATTGAACTATCTTGTCAATGAATTTTTTTGCCGAATGAAAATAAATCGTAGAATTTGTCTCTATGCAATATATTACGTTATTTATATTTTTTGTCCACTTTATCCATAAAGGCAAAAAAAAACTTTGACAATGGCTAATTTAGTTTTCACCAGGGGAATGAGGCCAGGCGCTCCGCATGGTAAGCACCCAAAATAACTAGCTTCACACACCCGTGCACTTTGAATTTAAAATGAATGAACGTTAAACTATGGACGATGTCGGCAGTCTTATTTTTTTTACGTATTTCATTGTTGTGCTGTTATTATACTATTTTCGTTTCTTTTAGAAGATTGACGAAGATAAAAATATGCTTGATAAAGGCGATTCAGAAGACAATGATGGAATATCGAAAAAAGATTCTACTCCAGCACAAGTGGAAATTGAAAATCTTGTTTTAGAGACTGTTATGGAACAGGAACAACTAGAGAAGCTGGAAACGAAAGGAGAACAAGTAGTTTAATTACATCAAAATAGAAAAATAAGTGAATGTGGGAAAAGATTATTTGGCTGTGGTTGGCTGAACACATGCAATAAACTAGTTTTACAATTCTCTTTCTCAGCTCATATCGCTAGAAGAAAAAACGTTAGGTTCGATTTTTTCAAATACCTTTCCAAAAAAAATTATGTCTGTATATTAATTTATTATTTTTAGCTTTAACCCATGCTACAGTTCTATCAATTATTTGTTTTACCTCGCCTTTTTGGTAGTTTGGTCTCGCTAAAAATAATTTAAAGATATATTATATATATGATATTTAAATTGTAACTGTATCAATGATTTATGTTTTTCCTAAGGCGTCTGATGGAGATGAAAGAACGTTTCATACAGAATATTCAGAAAATTATGGAGTATTGGAAACAGATTCGGCGCAAGCACAGCGGAATTTGAACCTCTTGATTTTGAAACTGTTATGGAACAGGAAAGACAGGAGAAACATGGGAAGAAACAAGGAAATGTAATGTTTTCAGTTTAACATGAAAATTTAAAAAGAAATTAAGGTTAACAATTAAGGTCAACAGTGAATCTTTTAAGCTGTATTTGATAAACCTATATCTTTCCTGGCAGATTAACTGATAACCCTATAGCAGATGAAATAATATGACCAATATTATGCTCTACAAAAGTTAATAGATCAAAATTATTACAGAACATATTAGCTGTAGATAATGCATAGTTCCAAAGATAAGGATAATTATATGGAGACAAGTCATAAAATCAGTTTGTTTAAAAACCAAGGTCTGTTCCCTCGTGCAAAACATTCGTTAGCTGGATTTGGATTCGCATATTTTGGAACTTTAGATTAATTAATTATCAACTGGTTGGCGTATGTTTTTTAATCTAACAAACTTTTCGGCCCCTATTGTCACTGATGAGGAATGATTTTCCGAAATGTGCACATCTGGCACATCTAAATTTAGGAGGTATTTGTTATATATTTGTATATGTGGTTTCTTGTTTCCTTAATTGAAGTTTGTGCTGGTTTTGGCATGTTTTATAACACTTTGCGGTTTTGATAACATTCTTCTAAGGAGAAGAGTATTGCAACAATTCAAGGTCACATACAAAGATATAGATGACCTTCTCTAAATGTTTCTAAATTTGTGAAATATATGCGTACCATTATTCTAGTAGGCTCGAAAAAAATACGACTGATTTCACATATTCTGCTTCATATTTTGACCTATATCTTAATTGTAACAGCGACGTTAGGCTACATTTAAAGCTTTTTTGAAAAACGTGATAACTTACAGTTTTATTCTGTGGACTTTCCGTTTATAAACAGTTTTGCGTATGCTGTATGTGTTTCACAGTTATGCGGTATGGTAGAGATTCTTCCAACTTCAAGAACGTTATAGAGCTAAGCAAGCTGCTTAGAAATATATGGTTGATTAAGCCTAGACTAATCAATATCTTAAAAAGTTTTTGTCGTTATCAGAATATTTTGTGGAGTATAAAATCTCTGTATCCGAACTGATACTGGTTATTTTTAACGTCCCATAGTTTAGGTTCCTTTTATTCTCAAATTTGTTTTGCATGTGGCAAGTGTAAATACCTAGCCAGGAATTGCTTATCTTTTCGGGAGCCACGACATGCTTCCCTAGTGAGAGTTTACGTGTTTATCTGAAAAAGCCAGTTTTCAGCGTTTTTATTGCTTGTGGGATTGTGATTCGGGCATGTTCCGGTATTATTGAGTTTATCGGGCAATATTCTAGATAAATTAGCATAATTTAGTTTAAAATATCTGTTTATTTAGGCATTAAGTCGCGCACTTAGCAAAGCGAAAGAATTCTGGTTTAAAGCAGGCATGAAGGATTCTAAACAAGAAAAACAGCAATGGATAAAACTGGAGAAGACGAAATTGGCGAAAAAGTTAAAGGGGGACAAGCATTTGTAGACGTGTCATTTTTCGATTATTTGAAAGAACAAGGGAAACAAGAAAAGAAGCACTCCAAGGTTCTTTTTTGCATAATAACTTTCACGCAAAGAAAAAAAAACACAATCATTCCAAGATTTAAAAATAATATATCATCCAATCTACTATATATCTCATGGTTTAAAACTTCATCGGTCCATCCAAAAATGAATATCATGTTTCGTGGTAACATTTTTGCCATTGAAATAAGATTAAAAGTTCTATATATCCTTATCTTACCTTTTTTAAAAAGAACAAATATACATTTGACGACATATTATGTAATTTTTCTAGAGCCCCTGTTACAAAAATAATAAAGAATGTTCTTCTATTTCAGAAAAACAATCCAAACGAAATGCATGCAATAAAAGAACAAATCCTAAAAGCACAGGTAAACATTCAGATAATTTGGTATGGAATTCCGGTGTAATATTGTGTTCGCCTATAAATAATAAAAAGGAAATGTTTTTTATGCTCTTCATTGCATAATAATGAATGAAAACGGATGATTGTGTTTTGAAAGCAAATTTGGTTTGTAGTAAACCAAGAACTAGGTGAACTCCGGAAAAGAATTTGTTTCTGAACAAAATATCACTAACAGTATGAAATCTATTGTCTCATTTAAAGTCCAATAGACATATCAGTAAAACGGTATTTAACAGCATCTTTTTACATGAACATTTTAATCAATGTCTTATAGTTTTACATGTATCTAAAGCATTAAGCAAAACACTTTTTAAACACTAAGGAAATCTAGAAAAGACTTTAAACTAAAGAAAAATGTTAAAAATGCAACACCAAAACCTTTTAAGATGCTTTTTCTAAACAGAAAAATGATTATTCTATAATTTTATAATATTTATCGTTTGAATGAATGGAAATATAAAAATGATTGTTTTACATTGTTAAATTGTAGAGAATGGTTAAAATTCATCCAAAAGAAGTAGAGGAAATCCAAGATGAAATTAAGAAGAAGGTATGTTACATTTTACCATAAGAAAAATGTTTCATTAGGTAATAAAATTATTATGAGTATTATGATAGAATAACATTATCATTCGAATTGGTTGTGTTTATTAAATATTAGAATATCTTAAAAGAAAGACATGATATCAACGTAGAGTATTGATAAATTATCTTCCGAGTACAAATCGATCAATGCAATAGTGTACTCTACGTAAAATGGAACTAACCCGGGTTTTTTTTTTAAAGCTTTTTTATAGTAAAGTTTACTTATATGAGTGACGTCCTAATATGTGAAATATTCTTTAGTATTTCATATAATTTTACTCTTCTGTGAACTTTACGTAGTTTTTGTCAGTGCAACGTTTTTGAACAAGTTTAAGAAGATTGTTAAAATGTGACCAATCTACCACTGTTACGCTGTCGTTTTTAAATTAAGATTTAAGGCATTTCGGACAAGTCTTATTTGGCGTGATCTTGATTACAATTAAATTACTTTAGAAATTCAATTTTTAATATTCATTGCAAAAAATTGTTCTACAAAATGTTTAGTTTTTGTGCTGACGCTTAATGTGAGCTGAAATGAGTAAACCGAGCCACACAAATATCGTTCAAAATCTTTATCGTTTCCGTTGTTGGATGTTTCCTTTTCAGTTTAAATAATCTTCATATTACATCAAAGTTAATTTTTACATTTCAATACCTAAGTATTATATATTTAGTACAACTATTACAAGGAAGGAAAAATAGAGGTTACAAATGAGATGCTGGAAAAAGGGATAGGCGTTAACCAGAAAGATAAGGTAATCTTTAAAACATTTAGTTAGGCATGTATTCGGAGGTGTCGGTTTTCTGAATCAAACAATGAATGTTTTAGAAACTGTTGCGAAAAAATTATATTTTCCCCTCAATAAAGGAAGATAAAACTAAAAACGAAAATCATACTAACGGTACATTCTCTATCTGCGTTAAATGTGATGTCATCATAAAATATCCTAGACAAAAAGTTAAGCATTACTTTTTACAGAAATATTATGTTATGTATATTGATAATAACATTGAAATGTCTCCATATTTAACTAGGATCTAGCCGCAGTTATATCATTCCTTAAATACGATTTTCCTTAACTGAAATTTACCAAATTTTGGCAATCTCTATTTGTGATTTAACTAAAACCTGGAGTAATCTTCAAAATGATGCTTTAAACTTTTAAATATTTTTCATTTTTTGAAAATTATTTAAAACTGAGGTTTCTTCCCTCATGCAAAGCATTAAATATTGTTGAAAAAGTTTTCAGAAATATAACTAAATTTGTCAAAACGTATAACTTTTTGTCTTGTATACCTAACATGCGTATGTCTATTTAGCAGCGACTTTACAAGTAATCCTTGTTATTTAAGTTATAAAGTATTTCAGGAAAAATTAAAACAATTATATCTTCATCAGAATTTTTTAAATTCCTCATATGAGTAAGTGTAATATAGAAACACACCGTCGGTTAACTCAATAACATAAGTTGTGAAGAACTGACGAATATAAAGACTTTTTAAAAATTTTACATGTTTTTTTAATTTCTTAAGTTCTTCTAAGAGTAGTTCAAAAAATAAATCTACATATTAAAAAAATGTTAAACAGAATTTTTGTCAATATGAAATGAAAGTATTTTGATATTAATTACTATCATAACTTTATTAGAATTTTTTTATACTTATAATGTATTTTTTAGTTATCCTTCAATGAAGTGATTGAAACAACTATAGAAATTGACAACAGGGAAATTAACGAAATGATACTTGCTGCAAAACATGGGTACTGGCATTTAGTTTGGCCTATGCTCGACAAAAAACCATATGTAGTTAACTGCATTCCAGAACAGAGAGCTTGGTCTGTTCTTCATCAAGCAATTTACCACGGTATTTTAGAAGTTGTTCGGAGACTAGTCGAATATTATGACGCCGACATAAACATATGCACAAAAATTGACAGTGCGAAAATAGCACCGCTCGGAACGGATTCTTTGTCCTTTGCATATATATTAGGAAGAAAAGAAATTTTTGACTATCTTCTTAAATATCAGATAACGTTGAATGCAGCAGTTAAAGGTGAAGATATTTCTTATTTCCGACTTCACACGAACGGAACTGTTTATCCTTTCTGCAATTACCCCTTATTGCAGTTAACATTGGCATCTTACAAATCCTTCGTTTCCTCTCGTCTTTCATCTCAACCGAATCAGTCACAACACTTAGTCAAAATGTTACCTGGTGTTAATTCATTTACAGCATGGAAAGATGCTAAACAGAAAATATGTAACACGCTTTATGGCATTGACAGGCAACGATCAGATTCTTTGAAAAAAGCATCTAATAGAGCACAGTTCTATCGCGAGATTATAAGGTTGTACACAGCTGAATCTGATGTTTACAAACTTCTCACACCTGCTCTTATAAACAGCCAAATTCTCCTTACAAACCTTTAGCAAGTGATCTTGCTCTAGGGCCGTTTGTAATAATGCTAGGTGCTATTTTGTTTAATTGGGATGAGCTAAAATCCTTTAAGGGTACTACGTATCGCGGCGTTTGTGGAGACGTTACAAACAAATACGAAGTTGGTCAAACTTTTCTTTTTTTGCACTTTATATCCTCAAGCAAGAGGATTACTGAAGCCGAACGTTTTAGAAAACCTTTTGGCACACTGTTTTATTTTTGAAAATGATAACAACACGTGGGGGCCACGTGTTATCGAAAAAATGTCCGAATTCCAAACAGAAGGGGAGTGTCTGTTTCCCCTTGGTGCGGAATTTAAAGTAATATCAGTGAATAAAATAGAGCGAGAAATTCATTTAAAACTTATGAACCCGTCAGTGTAAAATAGGTGAGTTTACTGATTACTGACATTTATTCAGAATATACTTGGTGCTGAGTAACTGTTAAAGAAATTAGCCTGTTTATTTAAATTTGTAGTCTGTCAAACTATGAATTTCAATTAAGAACTCTAACAACCATATGCTCGAGTTATACGTGTGTTAGAGTGATTAGTAAGTAGATTTGAGAGAATTATCTTGATTATAATTAAACGATGCTTAGTAGCTTTGATCTGCATTTTTATTTTGCGAATACAGTAAGCAAAGGAGTTTCAATTCAGATATGGCTGGAAAAATTCTTTTGACAACGATAATTGGGCATTATATTGCTACCTATTTATTATCTCTTGATATTGCTCTCTACATTATTCTAACTGCTTAGATAAATGTCATTCGTGTTTTAATTTCATTGGTTAATCAATAAAGTCCTACAAGTATAGGACTAAAGTTGAGACAGAAGAACACATAATATTACGAAAGATTGATCGCAAATTTATGTTGTAATACTATTCTGGAGTGCTTCGAACAAAAACTTCTTTTTCTCATTGTGTTTATCTTAGCTACTACTACGATGGCCGACATCAGCCATGACAATATACAGTAACTTTACTTTAGCTTGTTAGTGGTTTACATTTGTACATGATTACACTTTACAAAAATTAACTGCAGCGCGTTATAGATGTACGTGTGCACACCACGTGCACACAAAAGTAAACCCTCATCTAAATAAAGTTCAGTTTGATCTTCTGCAGGTGTTTATTGTTTTTCAGTTTCTATTTCATTTGCCTGAAAAGCAATGTATCAGGTTATCAATGTAATACGTGATATTTTTAAAGGCCCAGAACGTCAAATCGTTTAATTATAAGCACATTGTATATACATAAAGGTCTGTTTTGTCATTTGGCATATTGAGTCGCGATATTTACTCACCATCATAATTGAGATCTCCCATCTAAATATACACTAAAATTAAGTAATTTTAATAATATTTGAAATATTGTGAAAAATTTTGTATGACTGTTCAAGCCTTTTATGAAAAAATTTGAGACAGCCCATTATGCTTTGCAAGTTTATAAAGAAATTGGAAAATTACTTTATTTCTAATATTTACAATATAAATTAAAACTAATTTAATATCCGACTCACATTTTTCATGTAATTTTGAAAACGGTTTCGAAATGCACTGCCTGCTGGTGAACTTTCTCAGAAAAATGGATCGTCCCCTGTCATTTGAAAAGAACATTTACATCTGCCCCGCCCATTTGTAACTAGCATTTGACATCTGACCCCGCTCACTGATCAATCTGGATATGAATAATTTATATAACAACGAATGTGAATTACATTTTCAAGTAAAAATTTAATAAACAATTATCAAAAGATGAATTTGTCAAAAAGGGGGATTAATGGTTGTCATTGAAAATTCCATTTGTCAATTTAAAAAACGCTTTCCCGAAATCCGCGGTTAAAAGTCTATGACGTCAGTGTTCGAACGTGGTGCATTGTCTTTATGAAATGGCAAAGTATAGTCGACGTCAAATACTTTATTGAAACAAAAATAATGTAATTGTAAATATTTCCATATTGTAAATAAATTTTAACAGAATGACTGTATAATTATAGATAATGCAAATACTGCTGTATATAAAAAAGATAAATGAAACTAACTTTTTAGTCTTTTTGTGTTCTTTATGAGAATTTTAATGTGAAAAACCTACAATATTTTATTGCATATAAGAAAATTTGACTTGTGATTATCGCAATGATCTTTGACAAACAAAAACCTGATTAAGGTTGGTGTTGTTACTTTAAATATTAGCATTAAAATATTAATATTTGCTTCAAATGCAAAAGTCTTCGAGAATATTTAGAAAAACGCAAAAGTTGAAAAATTCGAATGGGGAAGTAATCAAGAACTACTTTTCCCTGACAAAAAGTATTTGTCAGTTTACATGGAGAAAAGTTGTTTTAATTAAAAGTATGTATATTTTATTTCTTTTATTTAAAGTTTTTATAAGAATATGTATGTAAAGTTTCCTACAGCTTTAGATGCTTAATGTTGTTGTTGTAATTGACATGCTGTATTAACATGATTGCCTGAAGATATAAGACATTGTATTTTCTATTTTTTTTATTTACGTATTTACGGCACAAGTATACGAGACGAGGATTTACATTTAGAAGTTGTAGGAAGATTTATTGAGATGTATCTGTTTTTTCTTAAACATAATTTAAACATTTATGGCAAACGGTGGATCATATAAACGCGATAACACCAGTTGTAACTAATAGTTGAAAGATTACCACTTTGTGCAGTTTAAAAGTTCTTATAGGGATGGCCAAGTTTGGTAGTGTTGTCAAGAAACAGGCAATTTTTTTTATTGTTTGTTTTAGAAAATAATGAGAATTTGTAATTCTTTTATCTTTATTTCACATATATAGACAGCCTTAAATTTAGGCATTTGGACTTACATTAATATTTTCTAATGCTTTGTAATATCGGTATTTTATATTGATTCTCAATTGATTCCTCACAAATACAATTTTACAAAACTTGGACTTTTATAAAGGTAAAGAGTTGAGAACATAAATTTGTGTCGTTTCAAATAAGTAAAAAGGTGACAAACATTTTACCTACCATAAGTATGGTTAAAGATCGTTCACCAATTGTGAACCATTCTCAATTATTTCCAATTATTTTTAATAGCATAGTTCTAATTGAGTTAATACCCTATATGCCAATATATATACTTTATACTAAGTGAAAGCAAAACTTTCAATACTCGGAACTCAAAAGCAAAATTGCTTTGAGGGTTTTAAAAGCGCATTTGAAAATAAAACCATAGTGGATAATTAAAATTGAATTTTTACGCAATCTGTTACTGGTACATTTAATATAACAATGTCAAACAAATATTAGGTAAACTTTTAAATCTTGAAATGAAGATTTACAATCGTGTTATCTAACAATGATATATTCTTATACCACGTGACCACCTTACATTTTAATTAAAGTATTATACTTTTTCATTTTAAACCGCGTACACCTTGCATGCGAAATAGTTAAACGAGTTGAACGTGCTGTCAGTAAGTACAATTTAGCCTGTTTATTTGCATGTATTGTTTATAAAGCTTCTTTAACAAATTTTAACTTATATTTAAAATATAATTTTAATTAGGTCTTATTATTTCAAAATAATTTTTTTCATAGGAACAAGCATACGTGTGCAACGTCGCACTTGTAGCTGTTTCATTTTGTTATTTTATCATTTAAAGGCACTCAAAAAACCAAAAGTTTTTTTGTCATTTTAGTAAAGCAAATACAAATTACTTGTCTTGAACTCCAAATAAAAATCACACTAATTTTTGTGATAATTTAGATACTTTTTCCAAGAACATCATTTATAACATCTTAGAATTACTTGTATATTATTTTGGAACTTTTATCAATTTTCTGCCGTCTGGCCTATGTTCTTATCTTTCAAACTTTTTGGTTCCCAGTGGCAATGATGAGGAATGATTTTCCGAAACGTTCACATCAAAATTTAACAGGTATTTGGGTTTTTGCTTTGTTTTTGGGGTTGTGGTGTGGACGGGGCCTAGTGGGTTTGTTTTGTTTATATATATAAACTACAGATAGATATATTCATGACCTTTGAATGCCATCTATCCTAGTGGTCTTGAAAAAATATACGACATATTTTGTATATTCTGCTTTATATATTATATATTTTGAGTACTAAATCAATTATAACATTTCTTGAAAGTCTACATTTGAAGTTATATGAAAAAAATGATGACTTCTTTATTTGACCAACTTTTCCTTTCTTTGCAGTCATAAGATGTATTTGAGTAACAGTTAATTCAGTATTGTAGAGCTTTTTGCCTCTCCAGAGACTTTCTCAACGTAATTTGCTCTATAAACAATCTGCTATTCAACAAATGTTTGACTCAGAGATTCTGCAAGCCTAAGCTTATCAGAGCCATTAAAAGGTTTTATGGCCGTCTTTACATTAATGTTGATAAATATAAATTTACTTTATAATACACATATTTATCGTTAAATAGTTTATTTCATTTCCAAATTCGCAACAAGCTATTCAAAGGGTACTAACGATTCCGGAGCAACCAATCTTACATTGTTGATTAGAATGTACGTGTGTAAATAATTTCAAAAAAATACCTTGCTTTTGTAAATTGTGTTTTGTATTTTGTGAATTGCAATTTGTAAATAGACTGGTATGTTTGTATTTTATTTTTATACGTAAACTTCGGTGTTTTTAAATTGTAACAAAATATAAAAATAATTTATAAATTTTATGCCATTCACTATTGGTCTTAAGAATTAGTAAGCAATATATATATTGAATTTTATAACACATAATATATATATTAAATTTTATAACATGCAATAAAATTTTTTTATTTCAGTAGACAATTTTATAAATACATTAAAATGTTGTTTTATATTTATTTTATGTTTATGATCTTTAATTGACTTTTAAGTCACCCTCGTGATCCTTGTATCTCCTTAGAGCTTCCTTTAATAACTCTCTTAAGACCGCTTAGAGGGCTTGAAGACACTGAGTACGTCTCTCGGGAGTTTATAATTTATGATTCTTAATGGAGCTGAAATTTTACGTTTTCGAAAGTAGTCTGAAATTGTTTTTTACGATAAGTACTTTTTTCTTACAAGAAACGAAAAAAATCAATTATCTTTATAGTCAATACATCAGTAAAGCTAACAATAGTCACCACGAAGGTGACGTTGGACTATTAGCTCGAGTGAATTAATTAATTAATTAATTATATAATTTGTTGTTCTCATGTCCGTTTTTTTTAAAATCATTGTTTCTTATTTAATGTGAAGAAAAAGCATTTTTCAAAATTCAATCAGCGGTTATGTTACAGAAATTTTGGAAATAAGGTGATAAATAAATAAATTAATAAATGAAAAAAATAAAATTTAAAATTAAAATTCGTTTAATTTTTCAGCGTATTTTTACACATTTACACACATACACAAACACACATAAAATGCTTAAACTGAATAGGTGGCGCATTCGTTTCAAGCGCCTAATTGGCTGACGGATAACAGCATCGCTCCACAAAAAGTTTGCATACCGATTGGTCAGATTGTTACTACAAACCTTTTTTAGCCTTTATAGCAAAAACATAGCACTTTCTACGCGTATTAAAGTTTCTTACACTATACCCGGTTCTTCTTTGGTAATTCATTGTAAGAATTAGTTTCATATTGTATTTTTTAATCAAGCTTGTCGTATAAACTATAAAGTCAAAGTGTACATTCCATACCCTTTGTAGAGAAAATGTTAGTTTAATCATTTCATCAAAATAAGAAAAAAAACATGTTAAAGTACTTCTATATTAAAACACTTTTAGGGGTCTGTAATAAAGTCCTTCAGACTTAAATTTACAGTTTCTTGAAGGATGAAACATGTCCTTCAGGGGCTTTTAAAGCACCATCAACGATCCTAAAACATTAAGTGCTTTTGATAGAGTTTAAGAAACATTTTGGTATTTCCAAATGCAGTGCTCAAAGTTTATTAAAAGATGGATTCGGTCATGTGGTTGGCAGAACATTAAAATAGAGGTTCCTAAACAATACGATTTTCTGATCAAGCTTCACCTTTCTATTTCAATATAAAGGTTTTAAAAAGAAAGTTTTTTGACGAGATCTCATTCCTACAATTGACACCTAACCTTCTCAAACGACTTTAATACAAGACGGCCTAATATTTGATATACTTAAAGTCCACAAAAGGGCAAAGTATATTTTAAAATTTACTTGTTGTTTAATGTTGCTTATAGTACTTGTTTAAAAATTGTGTTTAAGTACGATGTATTAATGATTAGTATTGTTTTATACCGTTTTTGCGTGGAATCTTAAACTTTCGTACGACAAGCACTTCATTAACTGGACAAAAAAAACCGACTTGTTTAAATTTCAAAAATTTTCAATCTGTTTTCTTTATTTATTAACATCACCTTATATCTGTTGCTGTTTTTCTTCTTTTATTTTTTTAAATCTAATCATTTAACAGATGCGTCGAAAATTTTTAAAATAAAATAATTTTTCTGTATTTATTCAAACGATTTCAATTGTGAAAAGAAGCTGTTGACATTAAATTATTTAATTTGAATAAGCGTAATACTTTCACTTTTTAAGAAACGGAAGCAAGGTTCTTCTATTCAAGCTAGCACGAAAGATTATCAACAGTATGTAACATACAATTTTATTTCGGATTAATATAAGGTACACATCACGATATTTAAAGTATAGACTTGTAAAAGCCATAGAAACTGAAAACATTGCATAACAACCCCACATAGATCAAACTTGAAAAATAACATTGAACAGTTCACAAAAATGAACCCAATTGCCCAATATATGAATTTAAATTATAAAAAACTACGTGCATTAGGAACAAGGGTATTTTGAATAATAAGTAACCTTGTATATTACGTTTAAGTGTCTGCATTGTAATATATAAAGTTATATGTGAGTGGAATTTCCCTTATATAAATCGTTCATCTATCAAAATGAAAAAAAACCCCAAGGCATATTTATGAAAAAATGCTAGAATTTTATCTACCTAACATTTAATCCAGATGAAAAAGAATATTTGGCATAAGTTATTATGCATAATCAAATTTATTCACTGAAACAAGTCCAACATTTTAAGTAAATTATACGGATAATTTTGTTCCATTTATACAATATGATTTTTAAAAATGCGTTAAGAAAGGAATAATCGTCCAGCTGAGGTATATATTTCTCTCATATTACAATGCGTGACATAAACTTTGCCATAAAAAATGAACCTATGTAATAAATCTATGTTTAATACCATTATGCGCGGATTAAATAATATTTGTTTAAAATTTGTGCATTGAATTCGGTCTCCAATTAAAACAAGACACGGAAAATTACACGAAATCCCTTATTGCCGGTTCTCACTTAAATAACTGGCAACGAACAATGAGGAAAAAAATGTCTCGGCTTCAAAGGTTATTTCCTCATGACTATATAGAGTGACAAAGAAACTAAATCAAACCGACTTTGTGGGTGAAATCCCATAGAGATAACGTCACGGATAACGTTTTTATTTTCAAAGTGATTAATTTTGATTTTTGATCGAGAAATAAAGCCATTTTCATTTAAAAAAATTTCAAATATGTCTTTGAAAAAAATCATTATTTCAATTTGTTATTTACTTAAAATCTGCTTTTCATTAAACTACTTCTTTTTAAAAATCGGATTGTTGAACTTGTTGATTAGTGTGGCAATGTTCATTTCGGGTGTGTTTGATAGCATACTGACTCCCAATACGTAAACAGGCATATGAAACAGTATTTATATGAGAAAGAAGAATGTTATTTGTATGCATAAAAATTAGCAAGGCTCGGGTTTTACTATACTATGATTGAAACTATTTTGTTCTTAATGAAATTTTTTTCCAACGTTAAAACAATTTACAGATCAATATGAAATACTTACAATAAAAATGTGTGTTATTATAGCTGTATTTAGGTTGAATGGACTGAATCGGGGTGAGTGGAGTAGATAATGATGTTACTACCTCATTTTACCTACATTGAGGCTTCGAGTCCAGAGACTACTTATTGAGATGAATAAAACATGTCAGCAAGTCTGTACAGATATACCATTGGGCCACTAAGGCTTAAGAAAGTTGTTCTGAAAACCAAGAAAATAGTGATATGCGTGTAGATTAAATAATATAATCGCACAAATAACGATTCTATAACCAGTAAAAAGACAACTAAAGCAAAATAATTAAATTGAAATACAAACTTAAACATAGCGGTATATCTGTACTGACTTGCTGACATGATGTGAATTTCCCCCTTCAAAACCCTTGTTTGATCATACCTTTTTATTTTTATTTTATTTACTGATATGTCTAGAACGTTCAGCTCCAATTGTGTTACTGTTTAAATGATTTACTGGAAAAATTAAAATATTGTCCTATTTTGGCGGTTCCGATAGCAACGGCACCTATTTTTAAAATTTTTAATTTCCAATACAAACTAATATTGGTAACATTTATAAAAAGTTTAATAATTTAAATCTCTATTGTGCTCAATAAAAAGCAAACAGTTTTTAGTTGTAAAACAGTAAAACGTTTAGTAATTGGGTAATAAAAGTAATGAAGCCTCCAAGTTTTGAGACTCATTAATAACAAGAAAGTAAAAATAGACAGTTTTCCACACAGTTCGGGACATTGAATAGAATGTGTTGGTAAAGTAAACATTTGATAAGCAATGAAAGAGTTTAATCAATTTAACAGATTTTCCCTGTTTAGATCAAGAGATTAAGAATTATTGAAAGTGTTATAATGTGAAAAATTTTTTTAGATAATATTGTGTTTCATATAAGCACATACTATGCTATACTGTCTTTATTATTAATAAAGAACATTGTATCACCATCTTCTGTTATGGTAATGTCAAATTCAACTTCGTGTCATCTTTCAAGGCATCGATATCTTTCCTAAAATTACTTTCTTCAAGTTTTTTTTAAATGCAAAACTCAGAATTTATGTTTACAATAACAACAATCAAAATGAGTTGAAATATTTTTATCTTTATTATTTTTCGCTTAACAGGGACACATCTGACAATGTTTACATTGTAACTCCTTATATCGGAAAAGCATTATTGGCCAATTCTTTTTTGACATTAACTGGTTTACTTTACCGTGAAAATTCAGCTTATTACAAATAACTAATAAATTTAGCATATTCACACAAAAGGACAGACAAAGGTAAAAAATCATGAAAGATATGCTTTTGTTGCCCGATCTTAAGGCAAGTTACACCAATGTAGAATGTTTATATAAATTTAAATAATAAATTAAATCAATGTGTTTTTGAGATATTATTTATTTGTTGTAGATACATGAATACATGACGAAACGATGATAGAAAAGCAGGGAAGATAAGTAGTTTTTGCTACATTTATTGGGTTTAAAAGTAGTTTGTTTATACGAAAATGAATAGAAATCCATCAACTGATTATCGAGAACATGATGAACCGGTAAATTTATTACATATATATATATATATATATATATATATATATATATATATATATATATATATATATATATATATATATATATATATATATAACGTTGTGTTAGAATACATATCATTAAAACATTAAAATGGTTAAATGCTATTTGAGAAGATTGAAGTTCACATTCCAAAATCGTCTTACTATATAAATTTTAATAGTAAACTTTTATCTGGTAAATCCTTATATATTCTGTAAACTCCATTTCGAACAAAAAGAAAATTATATTTTTATACATTTTTTGTAAAAGTTATTTTTCTGAAGAAACAAAATATTGAGTTTTAGCATACAGAAACCTTTGTTTGTATAATATATTACCTACAATTTTTTTTATTTAGGTGTATGGTAGTTACACTGCATTTGGACCTTCGAAAGCAGAATTTCCAGAGGCAAGCTCGCATGAAATATCAAGACAATCACATGATCAAATAAAAATGCATTTTTTAAATTAAGAAAATTTTTTTTGTAATGCAGAAAAAGGGAAAATAATTTGTAAAATAATAAGTGGTTCAGAATATAAAAAATATAAAAAAATTGAATCAGCTTCATTTATTCCCAAACACTAAAAACATTTAAGTTATAAAAGGCAGCTAATTTTATATTTCTAAAAAATATCATTAGCTGTTATCTTTAAGCTTTAATACATTAAAAAGGTATAATAAATATGGCTTAGACGTAATGTTGAAGATAAAGATATAATTCCGTCTACTGTTTGAAAGTGGAGTTAAATTATAGACTTTTTATTTAAAGCGTCTATTGTTTAGTGGAATTCGATCCTCCTAAATGATATAAATTGATTTCAGTTCTTTTTTATTTATACATAGGAATAAAGCAATTATAAAACTCGGAATTTTTCCAAAAACAAGAGGCCCATGGGCCTTAACTCTCACCTGAGGATTTGTCCAAAATTGTTTGCAAAGTGCAATAGACAATATATTCAGTACAGAAACTTTACAAGTTTTCTCAAGTTAAGAACTGCCAAAAAACTTACTCAGAAATATATCCATTATAGATATTATAAATACATTTCATTTATAGATAGCTTATATAATATGCATGAAGTAACTGTAGTGCAATGAATAATTTCCAAATCATTACCCAATTTCAGTATACTTATGCAACTATGTCCTTGACCTTTGAACATATATGATCGTCATATCAATACCTACCATATTCTTATATACATGCCTATACAAAAAGTTAGAAGTTTTCAAAGATAATTAGCAATTTTAGTCTTGTTTTGCAGCTGTGACCTTGACCTTTCAACATATGACCTTGAACCATATATCAAAATGATCGCCATTTCAATACCTACAATATTCTAACATACATGCCTATACAAAAAGTTAATAGTTTTAAAAATAATTAGCAAGTTAAGGCTTTTTTGGCAGCCATGACCTTTACCTTTCAACATATAACCTTGAACCATATATCAAAATGATCGCCATATCAATACCTACAATATTCTAACATACATGCCTATACAAAAAGTTAATAGATTTAAAAATGATTAAGAAGTTAAGGCTTTTTTTGCAGCTATGACCTTGACCTTTCAACATATTACCTTGAACCATATATCAAAATGATCGCCATGTCATTACCTACAATATTCTAATATACATGCCTTACAAAATGTTAACAGTTTTCAAGATAATAAGCAATTTAAGTCTAATTTTGCAGCTGTGACCTTGACATTTCAACATATGACCTTGAACCATTTATCAAAATGATCGTTATGTCAATACCTACAATATTCTATTAAATATTAGAATTTTCATTCTATTTCATTAAATTCGGCTCAATGGCTTTGGAGAAGATTTAAATGTAAAGTTTACGGACGCACGCACACACGCACGCAAGCACACACGCACATACACAGGCCGCATCATACCATTAGCTCACGCTGGCTAAAGCCAGGTGAGCTTAAAACAAAATGCGAAAAAATCTCAATGTTCTGCATATAGATTTGTTATATAAATCATAATGCAGAAATGTTATTTATGAGGGTTAATGGCATGTTACCGTGTCTAACTCCTTTAGAACATATTTTTGTATATTTAATATAACTACTTTTCAATTACAGCATGATGCCAATAAAGCCTTAATATTTACATTTGCTTTGCAACTTTACTATATAAACATTTTTGAGACATGTGGCAAATACGGGGCAATTACTGCCATTGATCACAAGATCATTATACTATGCGTACATATATTTCACTCTCTCGACTACTTTTCTAAGAAGATTCATAGCAAAAAAATAATAATGATAATAACAATAAAATTTATAATCCAATAACTGCCATAGCTATACTGTTAAATGGTTAATTAACACCCGTTTAGAAACACACACACACACACACACGGGGATTTTCGGCAATATAACTTCTGAAGTGTTTTCCGATTAATAACTTTTGTATTTAATAAAATAATTTCTATTCTTTGTAGAAATCTGCTGAAAACAGCATTACGCTGGCTGTCGATATTTCAGAAGACGGTGAAATATTGGAGGAAGATACAGCGTTAGCACAAGCAGGAAGTAATCCTATTGATTCTGAAACTGCCATAGTAGAAAAACCGGGAAAGCAAGACAAGAAACAAGGAAATGTACAATTATTTTTTGTTTAATCTAAAAAAATGAAAAGAGAATTTTATTTCATATAATTTTGATTTCTGTGGAATACGTTTTCATTTCATTGTCTAATACAATGAGAAAGAAAATCATGACGTTTTTTGATAAATTATTCTTTAAATAATCTAAAAAAAATAACAGAAATATTTAATTAATCTTTTCAAGATCTATTTAATATCGATTTAAGCTATAACTAAAATCTATTTCTCACAAAGTTGGTTTAGCTAGCTAGACAGATGTTTATAATTTTTAAGAATCCCGTCTTATTTCTCAACTGGAAGCTCAAATCTTTAACTTCATTTGCCAGTTTTCATAGTTTTTTTATTGGCTACCTTACTTTTTTAATATGACGGAAATGATTTTTTGCTTTGATATATTTAGATTCAATAAAAAAGCCTCAAGAATACGCGATAAAACAAAAACAATCAATTCAATTTTTTTTATGGCTGTTCTGGTGTTTGATTTGACTTCCTTTACATATTATTTTAATTTATATAAGATATTTAAGTATTTCGGCATGATTATTTAGAAACTTTCTTACAATTTTATATCAACTTTGAGGAAAGTTGTTACATTGTTAACCTTATCAGTATCAGAATGTCTTTATTGTTTATTGCAACAATCTCAGTTATATGGCATCTGTTTGCCTAAACACAATGTTATCTGTCCATCTAGGTATTTCAACGCGCACTCAAGAAGGCAAATAAATTGCTGATATCTGCAGGTGTCAAAGATCCAAAAGAAGAGAAAACAGCTAAAGAGAAAAATGACGAAGTTGGAAGGGAAAAAACTTTTGTAGATGTGTCATTTTTTGATCAATTAAAAGAAAATGAGAAAAAAGAAAAGAAAGAATCAAAAGTATGTCTTCACAAGAGTATTAAATTGCTTATTATTAAATAAGCACAGTCATTATGAAATAAGACCAAATAGCACCCTATATACAATAGAATTACAGCTGTTAAAATTTGATGACACCATTTAGGAAAGCGTAGCCATTTTTTCTCTGTAAGTTCTTGTCGATTTTAAGAAATATGTAAATTGTAAATCTAAATGAAATACAGACCAATAGTTATTTGATGGGTGTTCAAGTGGCGCAATGGTTAGCGCTTTCGCCTATCACCAATGCGACCGATAAAATCGACAATAAAATCAAATACTTAAAAAAAACTATTTTTCTTAGCCTTTGTTCAAAGTTTCTAAATTTGATTAAAAATAACGTTTAACATTAAACCTCAAAGCAAGAAGGCCTTTTTTCCTATGTATTGATCTTCACATTTACATTACTAGTAGTTTGAGTAAACATGCAAAGTAAAGAAACATATACACACACTCACAAACACACACAGACACACTGATTGTCAGTTAAAAGATTTAATTTAAACTGAAAGGTATTTTCTGTTTAAAACCTAATAGTTCAAACGTGTTCACAACTTTTGTCTTGTTTCTTTAGAAATATTTAGTTATGATTTTCTTTACTTTGACATTACAACAATATTCTTTCCAAATACTTACATACATACATACATACATACATACATACATACATACATACATACATACATACATACATATATGATTTATTTATATCCAATGGATAAATTCAAGCACAGACATGTCAGAAATATATATGTTTTCTTAAAATTGAAAACAACAGACTATCTTTCATTTTTTTATTCACTCTAGCGCTTTGGTGCTTTTGTGGCCGGAGTATCAATGATGATAATCAACATTGTAACATAGTAACGTTATTATTACGTCAAGCAATGTAAAAATTGTCTTGTAGCTTTTTTAAAAATTTCATTATAAACTATTTTTTCTTAGAAAAAAGTTCCAGTAGACGTACATGCAATGAAAGAACATATACAAAAAGCACAGGTAATTGATCCTCTCTCAGGTATTGCAATATGTGTTAAATTAATTATTCTTGAATGTCATTATATCTACCCTTTTTATCTAAATTGATACGTACAGACCATTTATTTTGAAAAAAAATGCATCATTATTTAAGATTCATTTGCAATCAAAACTATATTTTTAAACAGTTTGCTTAATCCAGACAACATTTTGAATTTAAAATAATTTTCACGTGTTTTTTCCATAGAAAGAATCATGTTATTAACACAAACATGTCGTCGGGTTGTCTGTTTCAGAATTAATACACAGGCAAGTAGACGATTTGTTTAAAGCGCAATGTTAGGGATTATAGCTTTTCTTCGACAGAATATCGGAGTATTGATATTAGTAAAATATCCGGAATGTGTACACTACTATTTACCTCACGAGATTTTGATAAGTTTTTTTTTATTTTTTAGATGTATGTATCAATTGCTAATTATCTATCATTTGACCTCAGAAAAGACATGTCTATGAAACAGGAAAGTGATCCTACCCAGGACATGAAACTATCATTATAAAACTTCCAATACTCTACATCTGTACTTTAAAAAAATCTTTAAACAGCTTATATCTTAACTTGATAAAATTTTTTACTTACGCTTACATTATATTTTCAAATTAATGAGCTATTCTATGGAAGATTCCATAGTTACATTTATCTCACGAGATTTTCAAAATGTCATTTGGTTGCTTCAATGAATTTTTTCTGTTCAAGATATCTATTTTTAATTGTTGCACGAAATCTAAAATTTAAATAAGGTCGTTTGATCTATTAAAATATATATAGAACTAAAACATGTGTATCTTTCATTAACAAGTTTCTTTAAATTCTAATAAATTATTTTTAGAAAAATACTAAAAACAAAAAGGTTAAATTAAAGTTAAAAATTTAACTTGTTACAAGTACAAAATGTAAAAAAATTACAACGAACAAAGTTTTTGGGTTTAAATCACACAAGCTTCCTAAAACAATGTCCTTTAATACAGTGAACATATTCTTATTTTTGCAATAAGAAATGTTCAAAGAATATAAGACAATTGTAATCTTATTTTAATTGTAGAAATCAGTAAAAGTACAACCAAAAAAGGTTGAAGAAGTTCAGCATAAAATAAAGGAGAAGGTAAGTCGAAATTTCAAACAAACAAACAAACAAAAAAAAAAAAAAAAAAAAAAAAAAAAAAAAAAAAAAAAAAAAAAATTCACGATCATGTAATGAGATCCAGTTTCAGTGCGTTACAGCTTTTGGAAAACCAAAAAGTGAAATATTTTTTAATTTTTCGAATTTCATTGATTATTTAAAATCAATCGGTTTCACTGTACCCTTCATAGATTTTTTAGTTAAGATAATATAAATTAAAAAATAAACATTTACCTATAACAATTGTCGTTTGAGAATAAATGAAGCTTTCCTGACAGGTGCGAAAATTCTAATTTAATCAATTGGTACCAAGACTCTGTGAAGACCTAAAATTCCCAATAACGTGACTCGTTGTGTTTTAACAAAAAATCTTATTAATAAAACATAAATCTAACATTTATTTTACCTGGTTTTGAGTTAAAACACTGACCCAATTTATTCCGTTTATTATTGTATGAAAAAAGTTTATTTGTCTATATTGTTGCTTAACTGAGGGACATTTGTTTCCATAACACATAAATCTTTAAGCACATTTATCAAAACAATTATTTTATGTGCCATAGGTGTTTTTTTTTTTTAAAATGTATACCTTACGAGTGACCTGGGTGCCGAAAAAAGTTTTTTAGATTTAAAATTAATCCGAACATTTGAAAATTAGTGAATCCAAAGTTCAGAAAACTAAATCCAGCTCAGCAATGCTTGGCATGAGGGAACAGACCATGGTTAAAAATAAATTTCAAAAATTGAGACGGCTGAAAATTTTGTCACAAGGTACATTTCCTGACTACTTAGTTAATGATACCTCTGGGAGTTTTTCTCTACTAGCAGCGGTACCCGGCCAGAAGCAGTAAATATTTAACAAAAATGCCTGTTCAACTTAGATGTGCAATATGTGAATTTTTTTGAATATTTATTCTCATCGGTGGCACTATGGGTCGATAATATTAATAGATTAAAAAAAATAAACCAAAATTTGAGGATCAATGAATTTAAATCCATATGAATCCAAACCCAACTAAGAATACATGAGGAATTCATTTGTTTTGGCATCATAACACTTTTGCACTCGCACAAGTATTTGTTGATTTTTTTTCCAAACGTTTCAGATATTTCGACTGCAAAGTATAAGAAATGCTGAAACGAATGCATTTGCTAAAAAAATAAATAAATAGAAAACAAGATATTTTTAGTAATAAAAAATTTTACACAAAATTCTATATGAATGTTTCATATCGGTATTTTCAACATACACATATAGTATTTGCATTTAAATAGATAGGTATTTTATATAGTTGTCATGCAAGTATAAAATCTAGAATCGAATTAAAATTGTAATATTCACGTTAATTTTTTTAACACTAATTAACCTTTTAATTCATGCAGTACAACTATTACGAGCAAGGAAAAACAGAAGTAACCAATGAGATGCTGGAAAAGGGAATAGGCGTTAACCAGAATGATAAAGTGAGCTTCAATATACTTCTCACGAATACGCAAGTAATTCTTTTCTAAACAAAAAAAAAAAGACACAAAAATGTTCTGCACGCAGATGTCAGAAACAATAAGCTAGTGCGTATATTTGAAAAATACTTAATTTCATTCGCACAGTATCACAGCTCGTAAAAAGACAAGAATTCTCTCAGAAAAGACTCTTTCATTATAAAGGTATTTGTTTTAATTAAGAAAAATCTTTAAAAAAGTGAAAAAAGTGGTATTCAAATTTGAATCATTTCTTTTTTAAATGCCCAAAATCAATACTAAAAAAGAATTTTAAGTTAGTTTGATTAGGACGATAATTTTCGGAATGTAATCAGCGCCAAGAGGATAATAATGATATATCTTTAACATATGCAATGTTCTCAAGTTTTCACTTCGAATTAAAGAACAAACATTTACAAACACTTATTTTAGGATTTAAATATACGACAATTGCATCATACATTATTTTAAATTCAGAAAACAAGCAAAACGAAGCTAAAGTCGTTGAAAAAAAGTATGTGCCATTTATGTTTAAAACTAAGGTGATCGCTTTGATTTGCATAATTTTTTGCATGTCATTTTTAATGTTTGTTATGTCAATATACTTACCATACATGTTTTTAACATAGGCTTTAATATATCTTTTGGATCTATGATTTATAGACTTTATGCAAATTGACAAATAAGAGAGTATATTTAGTATTTACTATTCACAAGTATTGTGTAAACTAGTATTAAGCTTCCATTCATCTGGATTGAGGCTATATAAATAAAAATTATGTACTTTTATTTCAGTTATCCTTCAGTGAAGTGCTTGAAACAACCATAGAACTTGACAACAAGGAAATCAACGAAATGGTTCTTGCGGCAAAGAATGGGTACTGGCATTTAGTTTGGCCTACGCTCGACAAAAAACCGTATCTAGTAAACTGCATTCCAGAGCAAAGAGCTTGGTCCGTTCTTCATCAAGCAATTTACCACGGTATTTTAGAAGTAGTTCGGAGATTAGTCGAAGATTATGAAGCTGACATAAGCATATGCACAAAACTTGACAAAGCAAAAATAGCACCACTCGGAACAGATTCATTGTCCCTAGCATTAATATTAGAAAGAAAAGACATTTTTGACTATCTTTTTAAGTACCAGGTAACAGTTAATGCTGCAGTGAAAGGTCAAGATATTTCTTTTTTCCGACTTCATACAAATGGATCAGTTTATCCTTTCCGCAATTACCCATTACTGCAGTTGACATTGGCTTCATACAAATCCTTCGTTTCCTCTCGTCTCTCATCTAAACCGAATCAATCACAACACCTAGTCCAACTGTTACCTGTTGTAAATTCATTTGCAAAATGGGATGATGCTAAACAGAAAATATGTAATACGCTTTATGGAATTGATAGGCAGTGGTCAGATTCTTTGAGAAAAGCAACTAAAAGAGTAGAGTTCTATCGCGAAATGATAAGGGTGTACACATCAGAATCAGATATTTATAAACTTCTCACACCTGCTCTAATAAAACAACCGAATTCACCCTATAAACCTTTAGCAAACGATCTCGCTCTTGGTCCGTTTGCCATAATGCTTAGTGCAATTTTATTTAATTGGGATGAGCTTACGACATTTAAAGGTACTACCTATCGTGGAGTTTGTGGAGACGTTACAAGCAAATATGAAGTTGGTCAGACTTTTCTTTTTTTGCACTTTATATCCTCAAGCAAGAAAAAAACCGAAGCTGAACGTTTTAGAGAACCTTTTGGTACATTGTTTATTTTTGATAATGGAAACAACACATGGGGACCACGTGAGATAGAAAAAATGTCTGAATTTCCAACAGAAGGAGAGTGTCTCTATCCGCTTGGTGTAGAATTTAAAGTAGTGTCAGTAAATAAATTAGAGCGAGAAATTCATTTAAAACTTTTGAACCCATCAGTGTAAAGTGAATTGATTGATAACTTACATATATGCTCAGAAAAAATCAGGTTCCTATGTGTTTTAAAAAGACTAAAGTAACCTTTTAGCCTATTCATATTTTATGATAATTTGGAATAAGGACACGGCATTAAGTTATGATGCAAGATCTTTTGTACCTATCTTAATTGAAAAATAACATTTTTTATCTTTAAAATTGATACCGTGCAATTATCCGAAGAAGAATTCTGTACAGAAGGTTCGAATCGAAAGAAGTTTATCCGAGCCTACAAACGTTTTTATAGTTTTGTAACAAGCGATCTACAGAAAAGTAGAAATTTTTTTATACGTTTTATAGATTTTTAACATTCCAACTGTTATATGGAGATTAAATCCTTTTTTGAATATTTTTTTTACTAATTTCCTGTTGGAAAGTATAATTTTAATAAACGGACTTTTATAATTTTGAAATACCTTTTTATCCGATTTTTAGTTTGTCAAAATTATGCATTGACAAGGTTTTACAAAAAAAAACGGACTTTAAGGTTTTAAAATATAAATATGTATGAAATGACTTTCTTTTTTTGCATTAATATATTTAATGGAAATAATGTAAAAAATAAATCATAAATAATAATAATAATAAAAAAATAATAACAGGATAGTAGAAACACTCGCAAGTGCCATAAATATAACATGAATAATTTTGTTATTCATCAAACACATTCTGTTTTTAAAGGCTAATGCATTCATGAAAAGGTTCAAAAAGTGTAATACTGTTTGTTTCTTCTAGTTAAAACCACTGATTAAATACGTTACAAAGTATGATATAAAAACGTAATCAAAGGAGATTTTCCTGCATAGTTGAACAACGCTTCCCTATTCTCCCTTTTAATATATTTTAGAAAGGAAATTTTAATAAATCTCCTGGGATTAAATTATGATGTATTCCATCTTATTTTTAAAGATGCATCTTTACATTTTAAATTCCCCATATAAATATCTACTTTTGTTTGCACCATGCTAACACAACCATAAGCGACAACCTTGCTAAACTTTTAATATTATCATTTGTTTATCTAATATAATAAGATATAAGTCAATATGCATTGTATTTATATTTTCTAAATATGATTGATGATGTCGCACAGAAGTACCATACAGTGAAATCGAAGGGAAACAACTCTAACATAAATTTCCATCCCCCCGTAACAATTCCATGTAGTAATTGTGTATGGTGAAGATTATAGTTTAATTGATTTTCCAATAAATTTCTTATCAAATATCATAAAAGTAAAGTCAACTACAAACATCTAGACCTTGGTGTGTGTGTGTGTTTGTGTGTGTGTGTGTATGTGTGCGTGTATGTATATGTGTGTGTGTGTGTTTTATTTTGCCAAACTCAATACACACCTTAGATTTCCTAAATATACTAGCGGAAAAAAGTGACTGTGCATCAATAAAATTTATAATTTCGCTATTATTACTGAATGTTTAAATCTTAAAATTTGCAAAAATGGTAAGTGTTTATACCTCTATCATATCGCTTGGTCATTGCATCAATTGCCCGTGATTTTTACGCTTCATGCGCACGGGTCGGTTTTCACGCAATTGTCGCCCAGCATTTCAGTGTGACAATATTTTAGGAATAATTTACTGTTGTTTGTTTGTTTGGACACCAGAAAACCAGAAAAGCAAGTTTATTCGGTTGAAAGCTTCCATAGTGTAATGCCTAGGTTAAATAAAAATGATCGCCTCCGCGCAATTGGTATGCTTGAGGCTGGTATGACCCAAAGTTTTGTCACTAGACATTTTGGTGTCCACAGAAACACTGTTTATGCTTTATGGAGACGGCACTACTAGAGACTGCCCTCGTTCAAGACGTCCCCGCGTAACTACACGTCAGCAAGACAACCATATCCGGCTTGTGCACATCCGGAACCGTTTCCAAACTGCCAGTACTACTGCCCGGAGCATTCCTAGACTAAGCCCAATCAGCCCCAGAACAGTACGGAATCGTTTACGGGAAAGACATATTCGCCCACGACGTCCGGCAATCCGTCAAACTCTACAACGACGTCATCGCCCAGCTCGTCTTGCATGGTGCAGAACACATTTACTCTTCAATTGACGAGATTGGGCACAAATTATGTTCACCGATGAGTCCAGATTTCACTTGGACAGCAATTACGGACGCTCCAGAGTGTATCGGCGCATTGGAGAACGTTTCCATGACGCATGTGTGGTGGAACGACGTTCGTTCGGTGGGGGAAGTGTAATGGTTTGGGGTGGCATCACAACGAATGACAGAACTCCTCTGGTAGTCATCGACGGGAATTTGACCGATGTACGGTACAGTGATGAAATCCTACAGACCGATGTCATCCCATTCATTCAAGGACAGCAACGTAACGTCACTTTTCAGCATGATTATGCAAGACCACACGTCGCACGGGTTGCAATGGATTTTCTGGCAGAGCATAAAGTCAATGTGTTAACGTGGCCAGCCGTTTCACCCGACCTTTCTCCGACTTGAACACGTATGGGATGAAATGGAACGCCGATTACATCATTTGCCCAACCAGCCTGTTACATTGCAAGGGTTGGCCCAAGCGTTAGACCAGATATGGAACACATCCCTTAAGCATCCTTTAGGCATTTAATCAACTCTATGAGGCGTTGCTGTCAGTCCTGTGTCAATGCTAATGGTGGTCACACACAATACTGATCTTGTGAACTGACTTTTACTATCTGCTATGTTTCTAGTCCCCTGCGTATGAAATAACAGTATCTGTAACCTTTTCAATGACATGAATTTGTAAAAAAAATCTATAAACAAATACGAAATTATTCATTGCTTTGCATTTTCAAATTGTTTTATAATCTCACATTTCAGTCATGCACAGTTACTTTTTCCGCTAGTATATTAATCGATTTAGGAAAGGCATTTGATACAATATTTCAAAGACATTTTTGTTTTATCTTTTTAATGACTACTTTTAGTAATATATTTATTATTCAGAAGAATTATATTTATCCCTTTTATGTGAGTGCACTTTAAATGTTTTGCAAAGCTTTAGTCAATATTTAAGTAGTTCTTCAAATTTTGATCTTAGACAACTTTTCCTGGTTAAAGGAATAAATTTTTCAATTTAAATTTTGTAAACAGAAAAATCAATAATTGATTGGGATTGATAACGAATCACGTCATGAATTTATTAAATAATACCTGATTGTAAACTGGACAGTCACCCTTATCATCAGAAATCTGCATGCCGTTACTCAAAAACGGGAAAAAATGAGGTGAGTATTCCATATAATTTCCTTGATGTATTTGTTTTTTTCTATAAATTTGACACGTCGAAATTACAATTGAATATCATGCTATAATCCCTAATATATTCTTCTATTTTCAATTTTGTACGAAAAACAATGTGATTATTATCAAGACATATTGTGAAAAAAATGTTTTTTCTCATGATAATTTCCTGTTTTTTACAAAAAGCCAATAATGGCCGCTATTACTATGTTGTTCATAAGTTTAAAATCACTGTATCTAGACTAATACTGGATATATTTGAAGTTTCGTAGTTCCTTGTTCCTGTTCTTTCTTTTTCAAATTTGACCTTGAACGTTATTAGTGTAGCTAACTAGACAGGATGTACTTACTTTTGATTTTCTTAAAATATAGTTTTTAATAAATAGATATTCTCTAACCACGATCCGCGAGATTCATTTTTCAAAATTTCATTTCTTTTAGCTGTAAATAAACGGAATCCTCTGACCGGTTGGTAAATGTTTAACGATGGTTATTATGAGCTTGGAGCATGCGAATGGATGTACGGAAAAACCTATGATTCGTAGGTGAAACATGACGAATTGCATTAATTGTCTGTCATTAATATCCAGATGTATTTAAAATAGTGTTATGTATCCATTTACTAAGTCAAAAATGACAATTGCGACGAAGTTCTGTGTTTAATTTATCGTATTTCACCATTTTGAAAGTTATGTTTAAATGACCCAGGTTTTGATGACATAACCATGTTCTAATATTGGATCCCAAATGCTGCATCTCGCTGGGTAATTACTGTAAGTTCTGTATTTATTCGAGCTTTTATCGTTGAACCAAATGTAACATTGTTCATTAGGAACATCATTAATTAGATTAGCACCGTTTTAATTTTCTTTGGAAAAGTTAATGCAGCTTTAATGAATCTAAAGCATGAAGGGACAAACCTTATTTTTAAATAAATTTCAAAATTAAGACGGCTGAAAATTTTGCTTAATGGTATAATTTCTGACAGCACAAAGTAGTGCCTGTTGAGTTATGTATACCCTCGGAGAGTTTTACTCTACCAGCAGGGATACCCGCTCAGGGGCAAACATTTAACACATACCTGCTAAATTTTGATGTGCCAGATGTGCACATTTCAGAAAATCATTCCTCATCAGTGACACTAGGGGCCGAAAAGTTTTATAGATTTAAAAACATACGCCAAAGAGTTGATAATTAATTAATCTACGAGTTTACATTGTAAATATGTTATTTTTGGAATTTAATTTTTATTTGGACATGGACTGGTATGTTTGTGTATCATTTGTACTATTATTACCTATGGTTAAGCTCAAGCTTATTCGCTGTATTGATGTTTTAAATGATTTACTACAAACAATAAAAGCAGATAACAGTGAATGACTGCGGCTAAGATTTTAGTATGAGTACAAATCTTTATCGGAAACGCTTATCTACATTTATAATCAAATTTATCTATGGTAAAATGTAGATGTGATTAAAAAAATTGGTTTTTTGTTGTCTGATGGCATCACTTAGCATGATGTTGTATAAAATCGTAAATACTGTTAAATTGGGTTTGAATCGCTTTACAAGTGTCATTTCATCATGATTCTTTACATAATTAAAGTGTTTTAATATTAAAACCTCCGAATAATAAAATAGCATTTATGCAATCTATAGTGACATTAAACAGAGAAACATGTATCAACTTGGTCACATAAGTGGGTTGATTTCTTATTTTATTTGAAGAATTGTCAAAAGCGCGCAAACGGACCCTCCTAGTTTAAAGAAGTTTGTCAGTTTTTATTGCTTATGTTTACAATCAAAATTTCATGAATGATATACTATTAATATTTATTTTTCGTTTAAGCATAAACAAGTGTCAATCAAATTAAAATGATAAGCATGATAAAATAGTCTGATCTAATGGAAGTTATATCACTGAACAGTTACTTAATAATAATAGATTATCAAAAATCAATTTTGTTTATTTGACATCGTCCTTAGCTGTTGTAGTAAATTGGATCTAATTTTAATCTGGGAGTCTACTCTTGATTTTTCATTGTTTGTAATACCGTATACGGGGTAATTTTTGCGTTTTGAAATTTTCACGGTTTTTAGTTTTATACTAAATTATTTTCGCGTTTTTATAATTCGCGGTTTCTGTAATTTCAAAACTATTTCTTTAGTCTGTGCAATTTCAAATAAAAAATTTTACCCTGAATACGGTATAACAAGTTCGACTCGCGTGTTATTTATTGACTCCGGAAGCTACAAGCGGAAACTAAAATCCAAAAATGAAAAAGGTACTTCATAGTTTTTAATATTGCATATAACGTAACAATACGAGTTATTTCCTTTTCACCATTAACATTTGTTTTGAAATATTTGCGCTTTAATTTTTCGCGGTTAAAACGTGACCGCAAAGTACCGCGAACATTAGAATACCGCGAACATTACCCATTATACGGTAGTCATCAATACCATCCAATGGTTTGGATTTGATTTTGTAAATACAGTAAAACCTGTCTACAAAGGTCACTTGAGGGACTGGCTAAAAGTGGCCTTTGTTGACAGGTGACCTTTGCACACAGGGTCGATATTCTGAAGACCAGTTATGTCCCTTGATTTGCATTTGACATATAACTTCTCCAATTTAAATTTATAAAATAAATGCACAAAACACCAATATTAATGTATATTATTAAAATGGACAATTGTTTTTATTTTAATATTTTATTGAATCTTAAAAGTAAAATTATTGGTTTTGTGTCATGTATTGAATATATAATTTTCTATACATCCATATATCTTTTTCAAAATATTTTTGACAAAACTAGTTTATCAGGTGAGCTTCAAAAAGCCCTGCATTAGCCATTGTACCATTCTTACACTACCTAAACCCCTAGGCTAATAATCTGCATCTCCCATTTCTAGAAGTTGTCCTGACAACTTTCAGTTTTAGAAGGGTTTGCCAATAAGGGGAATTTTTTGTTTATAAAAACAACTTTCACTTCAAAAATAATTATGACTGACAAGAAAAAAACTTGTATTTTAGAAACAAGAGGACTAATAAAATATAAAAAATTGTTTTTACCGGTAATACATGTCCAGGTAACCTAACCCCTTTGTGAGCCCCACTGAGAGGTGATAAAAAAATCAATACTTCACCTTGAATAGCCCGACTTTTTGACAGTGTTTAAATCATAGGGCTTTATCGTGGATAATTGATGAACAATCTTTCAGAGGAGTTTATTATAAGCTTCTAATTAATGGATTAATTATTGTCAAGTGTTAATTTTATAAATTTGAGAAGAAATCGGCAAATGACTACTGTCCTGACTTCTACGTAAGACAACTTTATTTCCCGATTTACAAGTTTTTTATAGCACACATGTTGATAAAAATATTTTTATTAGTTTTTATCATTTATGTCTTGAGTTTTACCATTTTTTTCATTAGATTTTATGGCTGTTTTCCCCAAAAATGTTCCCGAGAATGGGATTAGTGACCGTTGTACACAGGTAATTTTTCCGATTTGGCGGCCGTTAGGGTGACCGCTGACCGCGTCAGACAGGTGACCGCTCTACAGAGGTTCATTTTATAGTAAAAACGTTAGAAACTGTTTCAGACTGACCGTTACTGACAGGTGACCGCTCTACACAGGTGACCGCTACCACAGGTTATACTGTATTATTTGTCAACAATAAAAGGTTTACCTATATAATCATTTTAAAATGTGTTTTGGTTATTTTGGAGTTTAATAAATCAAACACCGATAGCAGACAGCACATAAATAATTTTTCTATCAGTACAAATTAACATTTTCATCAATACGCAAACATGATTAAAACGAAACAAGATCAACAACAACATTAATAATGATATGTTACAACAAATTTAATTTTGAAAGCTTACGACCAGACTTGCCATTTTAAGAAATGTATTAATTTACTACAGCTTTTTTTTATTGAATGCCGAAATTGTATTTGTTTCCTGACAAACATTAAATCCGCAATTCCTTTACAAACTGTAGCTTTTACTTGCAAAACCCCTTTCTCTTAAATATAATATGTAGATTAGCATTACATTCATTTTAATGAAACCTGTGTTAGATTAAAAACATCTATAATGTGCACCCAGTAACCGGTCTAGACATTATCAGGTTTATTTTTTTTTAATTTTCATAAGGAGATAATAATAACTGTATACTTAACAGATAATACTTCCGAAGGTTTATTCACTTCTTGGCTACCCCATAGTAATTCTGTTTTATCTAAATCGACCGTTTTAGTCAAAACAAACACGACTGTTTTCAGTTTGAATTTATCTCATTTAAGGTTTCTATCATCATGCACAGCATTTATTTGAGGATTCCGATGCATTTAATTTTGGAACTTTGAATTCATTTATTTTCGGCTGTGTGGCTAATGTTTTTATCTATCAAACTTTTCGGCCTCTAGTGTCACTGATGAGGAATGAATTAATGTACAAGAATGACACATTAAAATTAAACAAGTATTTTTGTAAAAAAAAATTAAAAGGCTTACCGCTTTTTCCGTAAATAATATTAAAAAATAGCAAAAAACAAGTGGATTAAAATACTGTTTTGACGTCAGACAAAGGTAAGTCTCAAAACTAGTAATACTTTTACTAAGCGACAAAATATGAACTGGCTATCGGTAATTTATACTTATCGTTTTTAAAATAAACTTCCCAACCATCATTTATGTATTTGAGAATTGGGCATATTGATTTATGATTAACAGATTGCAAAACATGACATTCAACTAAAATGGCAAAATCATTAATAAAATGAAAATAAATCATTTAAAATACTTTCTTATAGTTTTAATATATTAACAATTTTTGTATACAACCTTGGATATATCAAATCGACATGTAAAGATAAGTGGTTTATATAAAAATGCCATTGTGAAGTACTTCCTTTTTGTAAGCAGCACGTATTTGATAAGTATTTCATAATATGTATAAAAATAAAATATATAAAAAACTTCCTGTTGATGTTATATCAAATAATCAAAAATTTAAATACCCTTAAACATAATAATTATTTCAAATAATTAGTTTATGATGTTACATAACATTACAAAAGATTATTTTATTTAAGTTAAATGAATCTGAATAATAATATTTACATTTACTCGGTATTTTTTGCATTACTCCCGTAAAAATTCTCCATTGCCACATAGTGTGCAACAGGCAAAACAATCCAATAAAAAATTGCAAACGTAAATGCAAAGTCGTTGTTGTGGTATTACTTCGTTCAACAGAATCATCTGATTTCGACACATTATTTTATGCCAAATCAGGCATGGGAAAATATAATATTTAACATTACAATTAGCTGTGTAAAAATGGTATAGTTTTAATTATTATAAAACTATTGAAACATGGAAATTAAAGTTCTATAACTGTCTTGATGGCTATTCTAGGAAAAATACCCATAATGCGCCAACACACATTATTAAATTTGCATGTTAAAGCCATAGCAGCTTTAGAACCAGCATTACTATATCTCAACAGTAAATTGTTAAATAGATAAAACCATTTTAAATTAAAATGACATTTCAAACAAACACCACAGTAGCTCAGTCTGTAGAGGACTGGCTTCTTATATAGGAGATCGGGGTTCCAAGCGGGGTCGTGTCTGAAGAAGACTTGAAAATTGGTAGTGACTGTACTTTTGCCAAGCAATCGTCATTTAGAAATAAATAAACGTCACGGGGTCCTTCGGATGAGACCTTAAAAACCAATGCTTCTTGTTACGACAGGTTTAGTACGTTAAAAAACCCCCATGCACATTTACTTATGCGTACTGCAAAGGAAGAAGATTCTAATTCTTCACCTATAGCTGGTGACGTCTCTACATAATAGCTATATTCTTGCTTTGAGGTAAATTCCCAATCAAATAAATAAATACATTTAAAATAAGATTTGCAGAATATATTAAAAAATCAGAAACAATAGATATTCAAACAAAAATGCATGTAGCAGGAAATATATCAAAATATATATTTTAACTTAGTTATGTTGCTATCAAATATGTCAACTTTATTGTCAAAAACGTATGAAATTAATTTTTTACATATGTGACAATGAAAACATAGCCTTTAAGAGTAAGATACCACTAAAGAAAATAATTTCGGAACTTTAGATTCATTAATTTTTATCTGTTTGGCTTATATTTTTTATCTATCAAACTTTTTAGTCTAAGTGTCACTGATGAGGAATAAATTTCCGAAATGTGCACATCTGGCACATCAAAATTTAACTGGTATTTGTGCTATAAATTTACTTCCCCAGAGTAGGTACCGCTGCTGGTGGAATAAAACTCACCCGAGGGCATCCATAACTCAGTAGGCAGTTCTTTGTGCTGTCAGAAAATGTACCATTTAGCAACGTTTTCAGCCATCTAAAATTTAAAATTTATTTAAAACTAAGGTTTGTTCTCTCATGCAAAGCATTCCTTAGTTGGATTTGGATTTATATAATTTTGGAACTTTAGATTCATTAATTTTCAACTGTTTGGCTTATGTTTTTTATCTATCAAATTTTTGGGTCTTAGTGTCACTGATGAGGAATAAATTTCCGAAATGTGCATGGCACATCAAAATTTAACTGGTATTTGTGCTATATATTTATGACAAACCTTACATTACATCAGTGATAGCTTAAATTTTGCAAGTATTACTTAAAATCACATAAATGATAATGTTTAATCATATGAAATTTGTAAATCTGTGAATTAACATATTTATCATTACGAAGTCTTTTACAGTTCTATAAAAAATAGCCTTGTTCTTCGAAATTTTGATTCAAACGGGGAAATCTTTCATTTTCCTGTTTGAATCAATATTTCAAAGAACAAGGCTATTTTTGATTTTTCAAATAAAAATAATACCAAAACGTTCAATTAACAAAAACGTTAACAAAAATTAAAAAAAAAAAGACAACGACAGAAATTTCTACATCAAAACACGTTACATACCTTTGTGCATGCCCCTGTTTTCTCAATATAATGGGAAAATACTAAAACAATACAATAAAAATGGACATCTGTTTTTTGTTTTTGACATTTGAATTTCATTAGAAATTTTTCATATATATATGTATGGTTTGACTCAAAGAATAGATATCTGGTAAACGAATTTAATTTTATAAAGTCATGTTAAAATTAAAATGAACAACAGTTACGTAAACAATATATTTACTACTGTACATATTATCACGTACTTATAATAAATCACCACATTTTGGACTTATTTTCTCGTGATAAATTGAGACGCATACAAACATATGTCTGCAATTTTAGCTAATTAATATTAAGTAATCCTGATTATAACAAATATAAATTCTATAATGATAAAATCACCAGCTTTTTATACAATATATACGAAGAAAACTGATGGGTTTTATTTTTTGTGCATCCATGCTATTTTGCCTTATACAACAATTGATATTATACTATTTCTTCTAAGTGTAGCACTATAAATTTACATTAATCTGATCAAATAGAAAAAAATACAAAACATATGATTTTAATTTACAAGATAGACATTTACGATCAAACCAAGATGAGACAAATTTTATTTATGGTCCAAAAAAATTTTGTCACGACTTTTTGAATTCAAATTGTTCAAATAATTCTTCAAAAAGGTTATAATTGTAACATGATACGACATTTCTCTTTCAGAAATTTGATACAAAAACTGGAAAGTGGAAATAGAAAGGCTACATTTCTGATTTTTTTTTCTTTTTACAATTTGTTTCACCAGCAAAAGTATGTATCATAGAAACATTCCAGTAAAAATGTTATCATTCTGTTGTTGCATAAAATTTCTTACTCTGTGTTTGTGTGTGCGTGTGTTGAATAGCTGTAGAGATTTTAAACCACTTTATATAAATGAGATAAGTCACGTTTCAAGTGCTGTCTTGCTGTCTGTTCTGAATAAAGTACCGGATAGGAATTGTAATTTATTTTTAAATAAGGCTGATTCATTTAGCTCAGATAAACCATGCTATCAATCTTTGTCTGTCGTGCGTCATGCGTCGTTCGTAAACTTTTAAGATTATTATCTTCTCCTAAACCACTGGGCCAAATCTATTGAAAATTTGTTTTTGTCTGCTCGGGTTAAGGCCTCTCAGATTTGCACAAATAAAGGCGTTATGTCCCTTTGATTTAACGATTCTTTTGATATATAATTTTAAAGTCATAGGTTTAAAGTTCAAGGTAGTAGCTGCATTATAAGACTGGAATTGTTTATAAAACTATTAACATTTTGTTAAGGCATGTATATAGAATAAGTATTTATATTAAGGTAATTTTGATATATGGTTAAAGGTCATAGGTTCAAAGGTCAAGGTTATAGCTGCATAAAAAGCTTAAATTGTTAATTATCTTGAAAACTTTGAACATTTAGTATAGGAATGTGTATTAGAATATTGCAGGTATTGATATGATGATTATTTTGGAATATGATTCAAGGCCATTCATTGTAAGGTCAAGGTCTCGTTGTATAAGAAGTTAATAATCTTAAAAACTATTAATTTTTGTATAGGTAGACATATAAGAATATTGTAGGTATACATATAATGCTCAATTTGATATATGAGTCAAACATATATGTTAAAGGTCAAGGTCAAAGTTGCATGAGAAGGCTAAAATAGTTATCAATCTTGATTACTATTAGCTTTTTGTATATGCATGTACCTTAAATAAAGTAGGTATTGATATTACGATCAGTTTGATATATGTTTCGAGGTCGTAGCTCCAAAGGTCAAGTACATACTGCATAAGTTTACTTGATAATGATTTTGATATAATTCTTCGTACTAGTTACTACATAAATATTAGGTACCTATAGATGAAATATGATATGTCTGATTAAGTATTGTGGCAGTTCTAAACTTTTGAATGTTTGGAAAGTTTCTGTATTAATATATTGTCTATTGCACTTTGCAAACAATTCATGACATGTACTCAGCTGAGCGTTAAGACTCATGAACCTCTTGTACACATACACACACACACACACACACACACACACACACACACACACACACACATATGTAAGCCAATTCACGTTCCAAATTTGCTTTCTTTTTCCTTAATTTTTTTTTGCGTAAACATAAGATTAAGTAGTTGTTAAAAATCCAAATTTTAGGTCAAAATTGTTTTTATTGTTAAAATTTTAAGGAAATGTTGAAAATAATTCAAATTAAATGCGAAATTTCTGACTTAATTTTACATTATGAAAAATAAGCTATTTTTGCAGAAACAAATGTCCATTTAAAAGTATTTGTCTATATGTGTATTTGAATGTACGTTTTAAACAGTTCATAAGAATATTTTGATAATATTTAAACGCAGTTAGTTCCAATTTTTGTCTTAATTAATGTATAATAGATGTCAATCGGTAGCTGAAATACTCTTTATTTTTTCTTCTGAAAACACATAAGTACTGTCAAATGTTATTTACGCAAACATGTTTGTACTGTTTCTACTTTTATCTTTTTTGTAATGGCTTGTTCTAATGTGCTTTTGTTATAAATAAATTTATCAATTCAGCTTATTCTTATTTACTCTTTTGCTAAAGGTGTAATAAAATGTGAGAATATAGTGATTTGTGAAGATCAATCCTACTCCATTAATTGTGGATGCAATAAATATATTTCTATCGCAAGTGCAAAATGGGGCAGAGATAACCAAAATACTTGTAAATATCATTTACTTGGATGTACTAAAATGAGTGATAAAACATCAACGATCAGGTCATGGTGTCACGGAAAGCAAGCGTGCTTCGTCTCTGCATTTGAATATCAATTTGGATCACCTTGTGCATTAATCGGTGGTATATGGTTGTATTACATGAGGATTACCTATCATTGTTACAGTGAGTGAACTTAAACAGAGTTTAATCAATGAAATTTCAAAATGCAATTATATATCAATTGACATCATCAGTTTTGGGGTTTAAAAAAGATAGAATTAAATAAAATATAGAGGAATATTTTAAAATTTCAATTGAATTAAGAATTGTTTTAATGAATACATAATATCAAATCAAAGATTTAAAAAAAAAAACGTCTTAAGCTATAAAAGAAAATAAAGCAAGGAGATGATTACATCTATAACACTCTGATAAACTCTAAAATGAATATCAGTTATAAAGTCGCCTATCAAATCGTGGTTATTATTTTCATTATATTTATAAATTTTATTGACAATGAAACAATATAATTGCCATTTAACATCGACTCATAAAATTAATTATAATCGTTATTATATTAATTTTAATAGTGCAATGACGTTTAGAGAAACGTTGGATAAAGTGAATGCTTAAAAACAAACGAATCATTTATTAACTTGAAATGTTTATGTAATATTTAACAAGTTAACGTGTCTTGTAAATTGCAAAGAACCGTAATGTTAACTGGGAACCAACACCAAGACATTTTTACAAAAGGAAAAGAAATCCTCTTACTTTTTCAAATATCAACATTGCCAGAAATATATATTTTTTATGTATATTCAGAATTTTATTTCTGCCTTATTTTCTCATTTTTTCATCACTTGAACAAAATCCGCCTCTTATACAAATTGCATCAAGACATTGAAAAAAAAATGTTTTAGTATTTATATTACAGTAAAAAATGAATGTGACAGTAATCCATGCCAAAAAGGAACTTGTAAAGACGGAATTGATGACTACACATGCATTTGTAATCCTGGTTACTATGGAACTAATTGTCAATATGGTTTGTTCACCTTAAAACAACCTAATGAATCTTTATCGCAAAAATCATTTTAAAATTATAGTTCGCAGAATTTTTTTTAAACTTTAAAATACAAAAAAGCTGACAATGTTTCAAGAAAAGCTTTTGTTTTAAGTGTTTTTTAATGTGTTTGTTTTAATATAAAATAGGAAAAAGATTGATTTAAACATGAACTTAGCAGAAATTGTCACAAGTGTATCGAAAAAAAAAACTTTATCATCTTAAGTTTAATTGAGATCTTTCATCCAGTCCGCCATAATAAATCAAAGATAATGACATAAAGTAAGTGAGAAAATTACATTCTTTAAATAATAGATAAAAATCCACATCAAATATCAGGTATTTTTTAAAAGAAAGATTACAGAATTTGGTTGAACAGAATCTTTTCTATATTCCTTCAAAATCAAATGGAATATACTAATTTTGGTTTCGACTGTGAAGTTAATAATGCCTTGTATTTAATATCATACCTCAACATGTTTAATTCTCAGGTTTGTTCCCTTATGCAAAGTATTTCTAAGCTTAATTTGGAATTCATATAGTTTTTGAACTTTGGGATTATTACTTTTCATCTGTTTAGTTTAATTTTTTTTATTGATCAACCTTTTCGGCACTAAGTGTCACTGATGAGGAATAATTTTTCGAAATGTGTACATATCGCACTTTAAAGTGTAACAGGTATTATTGTTTGATATTTAAAACTTTTCTCGTGAAATATAGATATTGATGAATGCCAAAGCAATCCTTGCGTACATGGTAACTGTACAGACAATATCAATAGTTATCAATGTGATTGTGAACCTGGATACACAGGGGTAAATTGCCGAATCGGTTTGTATAAGCTATGTTTATTATGTATACACAAACGTAAAACTATGTATTGTATTAAATTAAATAACCAATAAAATATTTTCATTTTTAAATGTAAAATACATATTTTACTTTAAAGAAGTCAGTTGAAAAGCATTAAATACAATCTAAGAGTCAATTCTTGCATCATTTCCGTTTAATTAGTTATCAAAAAATCGAGTTAGTCATTGTTTTCATACATAAAATAAGAAAAACATATTGAGACATTTACTTGGTAAACGCGTCAGACAAAATTCTGAGGGGATATAATAATAATTATTATTATTATAATTCTGCAATTTTATTCTTAAAGCATTAATTTAACATTATGAATTTGCTATTAAAAATGTTCACGCTTTAAGACTTAACATTGATTGGTATTACGCAGTTTTTCTTTTCTTTGGCTCTTTATAAAGGTACTTTTTTATTTGATTTTTTTTACTCTATAGACATTGACGAATGTCAAAGCAATCCTTGTATCTGCGGTAATTGTATCAACAATGTCAACAGTTATAAATGCCTTTGCAATCCTGGCTACAATGGGACCCATTGTGAATACGGTAACTATAATTTTGACTTTTTGCTATTTTTTGTATTTAAAGTCAGTATTTTTTATGGTTTCAAATAACTTGTGCCATTGAAATTACCCATGCTTTACTACTTTTTTGTATTGAGTTGAAATTTTGAATTCAAATTTCCCATTTAGATGATCACAGAAATATTTTTTTAAAAAAAGTATAATGTTAATTGTAAAATAGATATTTGCACGAGAGCATCTTGCAATTTTTTTTAGGGCTGATTAGCTTCGTTAACATTTAGCCTTCGTATGTTAAAATTAACTTCACATTCAAGGTTTCCCTGATTCCTAAACAAAACAAAAATCCAGAGAAGCCGTAACTGCCTGCACGTCAATCTCAAAACTATTAATTAAACGCGTTTGAAACACTTGGTGCGTTAATACGATATCTAAAAATATGTTTTCCTTTAGTTTATTGTATTTAAAAATGTTCTTTTCCTTTGGCTGAGGCACTAAAATTTCATTACATTACTGTTAAACCAGTAAATAACATTATTGTAAGTATGAAGTTGTTTTTTTTAGAAATAGATGAATGTTTAAGTTCCCCCTGTGTGCATGGAACATGTGTATCGCTTGTTAATAAATATGAATGCCGATGTTCGTGGGATGCGTTTGGTGTAAACTGCGAATATTGTGAGTATATTTAATGTATCAGTTTCTGAATAATAATAATATTATATCGTTGTGAGCCGACACATTACTGAGGAATCATGTTTGATCTGAAAAAAAGATTTCGTGGAGAATTTGTTTTAGTTTGTCAAGTTTAGACTTCATAATGAATGAGTGGCCTTCACTTATATTATCAAGACCGCTTTGCACTGTCGTTTCAATTAGTTATATTATAGATTTAAAACTAAATTTTTTTGTAAACAGCATAAACAGCTTTTAATTCGCCAAAAAAAAAAAAAAAAAAAAAAAAAAAACAACATACGGAAAAATTTAGGTAAATTAACATAAAAAGCTGTAGTTTCGTTATCTTGAGGAAGTTTATTTAACAAATGTAAGTAACAGTAATTACTGATTAGCTGGCAATTATAACATGACGTTGTTTCTATTAGATTATTTAATAGCCAGAATTTTATACAATGACATTTCCTTATATCTATTTTAAATACGAACAAGTGCAACTTTGTAGATATTGAAATAAACATAAAAAAGTATGCCCAAGTATCACTTTTACTAATCAAATAAAACAAACACACCAGTCCTTGTCAAAGTCATTGCTTATATCCTGAATAACTAATAAAGTCTTTGAAAATCATTTGAAATATGTAAGCGTTCTAATTTGTTTTATTTTAGTTTAAATATGTTTGGCGTTTTTTAGATTTTAGCCGTTCTTGATTACACGTAACCAATCATAGTTACAGTTGGCGTAGTATTAGTGATGTTGACATTGTCTATTTTGTATGTTACTACTAAAGTCAGAAAGTAAGTTTACAAAACTTTTTTTATCTAATTGTTAGACTTTTTTCAAAGGAAATTGATGCACAGTGTTTTCTATAAAAAGCTAGCAACAATAAAACATTTGCTTTGTTTGTGGATAAAAATAATACGAATAAATATGAAAAAGTATTGTCTGACTCAACTTTTCCAGTTATTTTAAAATCAGTGTTGTTCAACAATACTAAATCGATGTTATTCTTTAGAAATTATAATATGAGTTGTTTTATGATTTTTTTGCTTTGGAATATAATATGTTAAATGAATGAAGAGAGTTCTGCTACGCTTACTTTTTAGTTCTCTTTTAATATTAAAAAAAAACAATCTTGAGCGACTGCATTCACTATTAGGGTTTAAAATCATAATAAACTCCTTATCCAACTAACAGTTTTGTATTTTATTGTTTTGTTTATTATAGATCATCTACTGTTATTGTTTTCAGAATTGATGACGATATAGAAGACAATAAAATGGCATACATAATGAGACATTACAAACAACCACATAGGGATCAAGCAAAACTTATGTTTGAAGTAAAGAATTTGCATTTGCAAAAAATGTAATAAGAAGCTGAACTTGAATGCAAGTTCCATGTTTTATTCAGGAAGTGCCAAGAACAACTTATGAATACAAACGTTACAACGGATTTTGTCTGATAGACAAATGATTGATTTTCATATCGAAAACATTGGAGATTCCGTGCTCATTTTAACTACCGTATTAAATAATTATAAAGTGAAAATCTAGACCTAGTTTTATTTTAGAATAAAAATTGAGAATCTTTTTTTAATTTTCAGGCATTTTTCGTTTTATTAAACAAATCTATGTTTTGTTCTATTAAGATACCGGTATGACTGTTGTACAAAATGCTAGTTGCATCATACTTTGCTGTTTCTTTTTCTAAATATTAAAGTATGATGCATCTATCTTGTTCAATAGTTGTTATTGTTATTGTTTTTAAGCAAAAACTATATCCTTCTAATTTGTAAATATTTTTAAATTTACCAGTCTTTATTAAAAATAAGAGCAATATGTATAATGAATATCAAACATAGTTTGAACTAAAATAGAATTTATAATATCCTCCTCATAACATATAACTAAGTAGTGTTCAGATTAAAAGTTACACTATCTAGATTTTCTTTATTTATTTATTATTATTTTTATCCGCGTAATTTTGGTAGAGCGTACATTTTGTAAGCAATGTCTATATTTTAAGTACATGTATTTCAACATTTTGATATTTTACAATAAATTTAATATTTAAAAGATACATTAGTTATAGTTTAGAAATTAAAGATTTGCGCAGTACACTTAAATGAATTGAAATAGCTTATCGCTTTCAAAAGCAAATGGTGACTTTTTACTTTTTATACGTGTTCTATGCAAAATGTTTTATTTTTAGTTTGTTTTCATTTAATTGTATTAGGCCTTGTTTTTGATTGAGTTTGCTGCTGTTTTAATAATCCTTGTAGTAGCAAATTTCTTTTTTTTCTTCTCCGTTTTTTATTTCAAATCAATACAAACAAACTGAAAAATTATTGATAATGTGACAAATACACTCAACTTTGTAGAGCAGGATTAAAAAGCGGTGAATTGTTCGTACAAAATATCCATTTTATAAGAATTTGCTCTGTTTTAGGAACCATAACGGTCTTTTTTCTTTTTTCAATATTCATTTGAAGAATTGCCAATTAACTGCTTAGATAAAATTTATGAACAAACTAGAAAGAAAATTTCTTTTCAGTAAAATGATAAATGGGATATAACCTAATAGCCATTTCAATAAAGTGTTTTGATGTGTTGTAAAAGTAGATAAGCACAACAGACTGATTAATGATATTGTTGATTGTTTAAATCAGCAATCTGATAAAAATGATTTTGATCTATACTGAAATGTACGAACTTTAGGTTTAAAGAACAAACGTTTATACTAGACGCATGTAACTTTCCAAAATTGTTTATCTTAAATAAATCTTCCTGGTTTAAAATAAGTTTTGTTTTTGATTTTGTAAAAAAAATCAACAAATCAAAAAATAAAAAATTTACTAACGAATCACGTGATTTTTTACTTATATTCATCCGTTGGTAATTCATTTGTGATAACATGTATTTCGTTTATGAAACTATTTTAATAGTTTTATTTAAAATTTAAAGATTTTATTGAACTTACTTACAGTGAGTACTTTTATGTTGTTTTATTATTCAATTCTATTAACTTCAGATTTTTACTTATTTATAAGTTTTTGATTGATTGATTTATTTATGCATTGCTTTCACTTTTTGCTTTTTTTAAATTTCGTTTTATCGATAAATGTAATCTCATGTTAATGTAACTTATTCAATTCAAATAAGAATAACAAATAAAAAAGGAAAAACCAGTGAAAAATTAAAATTAATAATAATAATAATAATAAAACAAAACAAAAAATATAAAATATATACAACTTTTTATGGCTCGGAGTCCAGGGGGTCACCGGTGAAGTGTTCGAGCCATCGGGAGAAGGGGTTAAAGCAATTGAACATCGTCCTATTCCGCGATTTAGTTTTCCATGCTGATTAACAATCAAATAATTTTAAAATTTATAAATTTATAAAACGTCATAGAGAGTAAAAGGTATAAATTTATAAAACGCCATAGAGAGTAAAAGGTCTGAACTAAAACATACAGTTTCCATTATCAATCATGATGTTTCGATAATGTTTAAAATTTATTCTTACAATGAAATGTTGACCTTCAATATTTATGGCTAATATTTCGGGCTAGGACAATTCATTTGAATATTAACAGGCGATAATACAACATTTACTTACTTTATTCTAATACACATATTTAACATGAGGAACATTTAACATTTTACATGAGGAAACAATCTCAGTTAGAAAATATTAAGACGGCTGAACATTTTGTAGATATTGCATTTTCTGAAAGCGTTAAGGATACCTTTGGGAAGTTTTACTACACAAGCAGGTGTACCCGCTCAGGGGAAGTAAACAGTTAACAAAAATGTCTATTGTATTAGATGTATTTTATGTTCAATTTTCGGAAATTCATTTTTCATCGGTGACATTAGGAGCCAAAAGACAAATAAGACTAAACAAGGCCAAGCATAGATAACAAGGACACATAAAAAATTTATTACCTTTCTATCTTAATCACATGAAACATTGCAATACACATAACAATGGCATGTAAATTATAGAATCTATTTGCGCAATTATCTAGCGTGGACGACTCAGGTGTTCATCGATCAAGCAACGCAACTCCGCATGTCATAATCGGATAAAGAGATTAAAGAATTAAGTATGTCATTAACTATATGATTAAATTAATTTCGAGGTATCGCCCAACATTACTGGAAACTGTCAAGACTAATTGTTTTTTCGCTATATTAATTTTGACGAAATCTGCAATATGGCTTGTTTATAATGCAGGTCACTTGTCATTCTGACGAAATTGTATTCGAGCAAAAAAAGTTTTTAATTTACATTTAATTAATTTTTAAAAAATGGTTGGGACCGACAGCTGATTTCGCGTTAGCTAAGTATTCGAGATATCGAAGTTCAAACGATCAAATGTTTGGTTCCTCCTTAGCTAGGTATACGAGATATCGAAGTTCAAACGATCAAATATTTGGTTCCTCCTTATGCGAGCTCTTTGTAAAACTGAAACATTGTTTTTAAAATATATTGTATAATAATCAAATTTTTAAACAGTCCAGCGTTGGAAATTTTTTACGTCTATGATCTCATAGACGAAATTTTTGTTTGACCGCATACGTCACACGTCATATGTTATTACCCCTTAGAAACGACAACTAGGTGCAGGTGCATCATTTCATTTGTGGATATGTTACGCTGATGACAGGGAAATGTCCCCACTCAAGTACAGGAACAACAACGGTTTGCTACCAGCTGGAACCACTTATTTTTATTTTCTGAAAGTTAATGTTTTGTTGACAGTGGTAACAACGTGTTATTGATTGATATTTTTATACGGGTTAACATTTCTGCTTGGAACTCGGATGCCTCATTTTTGACCAAAGATATCTTGCCCCTGCCTCAGCTTGAAGCCATCGTCATTTATATTTTAAAACACAGTCGCGGGCATTTAGTGTTAGTTGTACCGCTCCGATGTGTTTACATGTTTGCAAGCTCCGTTTGAAATTAATTTAAATATATGCAAGTGATACATGTACGTACTACACACATGCATACCGAACGATTTAGAAATTGCGGTGAAACTGGCGTGCAAAGGTACCGGCGGTAGTTATGGGCATCCAGCTGCATTGCATTGAGATTAATGCGCAGTTCGTACTCTCTTTCATGTGTGAAATGGTATTAAAAGATAAGGTCAAAGTTTTAGATATTGTATTTATTTTTGAATTTATAATTAGAATTCAATCATAAGGAATAATTGTAATTTTTTTCCGTCTATGGGGTCAAAGACCGAATTTTTATGTGCACGTGGCATAAACCGCGAAGCGGTTTATGCATACGCGTGCACCAAAAAATTCGGTCTATGACCCCATAGACGGAAAAAAATTACAATTATTCCTTAAATCACTTATTTAAAATGTAAATAGACATTGAAAATTGTTATCCGCTCAAGAAAAGAGAAATGAAGTTTTCAATTTTGTTTTAATTGACCAATTACATCAGAACAGTCTTGCGTTTTAATGAATTAAAATTTAAAGGTTACAATTTCAGAAAATTCTGGGATAAATGGCACAATCTCTGAATATTTTACTTCTTGCAATTTGCTGTATTAGCAACGGTATGTATTATGTTGGCATGGTTTAATCTTAATATTTTATGTAATTACTTGCAATATTTTTACAAGTGACTATGCGGATAAAGGGCATTTTAGAATTTTTTTTCAATGTCGTAGAATTGAGTGTTTTACGTCTCTGGGAAATACTAAAGCAATTATATGGGGCGGATTAAGGAGGTTAAGAAAACCACAGTTCATAAAAAGGACATATTAGAATTTCCCTAAACTTAAATAATTATCTTTGATTTTTACCTTTCGATCGTTGAGACCCTCCGAATTTCAAAAATAAATATTTTTTTTGTTATTCTGTTCTTTGACATCTCAGATTTTAACATCAACAAACATAAATAATTTCACGACAAAAAACAAAATATCGATACTAAGTTAAGGATATCTAAATCATGTTTACATGAAAAATATGCATGGTTTTATTTATTTCTTCTTTCACGTTTGTTAAAGGTGTTGTTTTTATGTTTTTTATAACTTTAAATTCTCCTAACGAGTTTATAACATTCATTGATTTTGTTTTAAAGGTATTGTTGATTGTGAGAAAGTATTGGTTTGTGAAGGTAATTGCACATTATTGATTGTGGCTATAACAAATATATATCTATCGATAGCGCAAAATGGGGCAGAGAAGATCATGATACTTGTACTTATCATTTATTAGACTGTACTAAAATGGATGATAAAGCATCAACAATCGAATTATTGTGTCAAGGAAAACAAGCATGCTTTATCAGTGCATCCGAATATAAATTTGGATCTCCATGTCCAGTCCTCGGTGATGTGTGGGTGCATTACTTGAGGATAAATTACCATTGTGAAGGTAAGTGTATTTAAATATATTCAAATAAAAAGAAACGAGATTTTAAAAGCAATCATACGTAATCGTAATCTTCTGTTTCGAATAGATTTAAAGTAAAATTTATGACAAAAAGGATGTATTGCTAATGTATTGAAAGCAGTTCCCGGCACCTGAGGAAAAAGTATCTTGAAAAAGAATTTTCTAAAATTTGGCACAGACATCCCTTAAAATATTTTTAGAAACTACACTAAGGGAATTTATTTTATATCCTAAAATATTTTCAAAACACTATATGATCGGGTTCTTGTTTTCGAAATATTCAAAGTAATATCTACCCAAATCTTTACTTTTTAAATTGCTTTTTAAGAAAATAACCATCAAAATGGCATGTTGAAAATAATGTTTTGAGTACTAATGTTGGTATATTTTAAAAAAAACAAAACAAATATATTTAAAAGTTTGATGAAAAAGTTTAAATATCTTATTGCTGAAAGGTTATTCATATATTTAATAAAATGCCAAAACTTTAATAACTATTAATAGTTTGTATGGATCCCTCAAAACTAGCTGAAGTTTGTCAATCGATACTTGCAAAACTAAAGGATAACTTCACAATATTTTCACGATCTGTTTGAATTGAAATAACATTCCATAATAATCTAAAACAGACAACAAAAAACATAAGTTACTTTTTTGATTCTGCACTTATCTTCAAATTTGCTTATTTTTATTATTGTAAGGATATGTATTTTATCTTATTGCTTAACCTTTTGAATTTATTTCCCTTGTAAGTGAAACATAATGTTGAATACTCTTAATTTAAAAAATGCGACTTCAGCGGACATATTTGTTCCCGCCAGCAAATTATTTTTAGAATTGCTTTTATTTTGTAAAATTGTTATAATTTGAAAAATTCAAGGTAGGACAATTTTTTTCAAGACAAGATTTATAATAACATCAACTGACCATGTACATAACAAACACTTCCAAGGGAGATATGGTGTCATATATGTAAAAAACTTTTTAATAATTGATAAATCTATCTTTTTCCGCATCAAATGTTTCATATCAACATTTTGCTTTACTGTTTACACTTTACACACTTAAAAAAGTAGCCGAATGTATTATTATTTAAGGAATCGCCAAATGAAACCAAAATCAATTTTTCGGAGAAAACGTGTTCGTAATAAACTTACATTTCGATACCTGTATGCAATTTAAGCCCAATATCCTGTATTGTTTATCTCTCACATTTAATAGAAACATTCAAAGCAAGTAAATATATAACACAAATACCTGTTAAAGTTTGATTGCTATATGAGCACCTCATAAGTGACACTAGGGTCCAAGAGTTTGATAGATAAAACCTAAGCCGAACAGTTGAAAATTGATAAATCTAAAGTTCCAAAATAATATGAATCTTAATCCAGCTAAGGAATGCTTTGCCTAAGTTTTAAATGAATATTAAAAATTAGTTAAGGAATTTAATTTTTTCTGGTATATCTTGTTCCTAAATCTCTCAAATCTGCTTTCGGACTCTATAAATGTAAATACGTCGTTCAACAATAGCAGTACGATGCATTAAGATGACCTCAATTAGATTTATTGATTAGACCATCTATCAGCTGATAAAAATAGTAATAAAACTTGTTGAAAAATATTTATAGGTCACAAATTTACCCAAATGTATCTTTTTAAAGTGTCCTCGACACCTTTATTGGGTTAATACGATATTTCGGTTTAATAATATTTTTTTTTACAATAAACTTAACAACAAGCATATGTTCCATTCCCATCATGTTTGAAGATAAACACGACACAATCGATCAAATTTGGACTTTAAAACATCAAAATGTAAAAATAGTAAAAGCTTAGTGTACTTGGTGCAATATATAGATTAAAGGAATACAGTCCAGCGAAAAAGATCTCAAGATCAGACGTTATCTTGTTTAATCTGGTTTAAGAGCTTTAATATTCAGAACAAATTCTCGAAATTCGATATAAATTTGTCGATTAAAAATGTCCATATTTTTACCTATATTTTTACCTTTTATTTTTGCTTAATAAAGCAAAAGTGAAATAAATCGAGAATCAAATTTTACTTCTTCAATCTTAAAATGTAAAATTTAAAGATGTTGTTGCAAAAACTATACAAAAATCACATCACGGAATCGCATCTTTAAGCACCTTTAAGCCGAGCTTAAAGATGCTTAAAGATGAGCGTAAAGATGCTTTCAGATGGCTTAAAGATGGCTTAAAGGCACTGCCATCTTTAAGCCTGGCTTAAAGACGGCTTAATGGCACTGAAATTTTAAGCTCCTTTACACCATTTGGCTTAAAGATGGCTTAAAGATTGTATTAAATGATATTAAAAAAAAAAAATCAATGAATCATTTAATGTTGTTTTTAAAACAGAAATCTGAAGTTAGTTGCAGACTACATTTTAAAAATGTAAAAAATAAATAAAAAAACGACAAAAGTAAAGTTGAAATAAAAAAGAAACAAAAACAAATTAATTAATTAATTAATTAATTTGTTTCTTTTTAATTAATTAATTAATTAATTTATTTATTTGTTTGCTTGTTTGTTTTTAATTTATTTATTTATTTATTAAAAAATCGGATTGGGGATTAAAATTTATTTATTTATTAAAAAATCGGATTGGGAATTAAAATCAAACACTGACATATATAACTTGTTTTGATAACCAAGGTATTATCTAGTTCTGTGCAAGTAGTATTTATGCAGTAACTATGTAACAGATTATACAAATCACGGAAAATAAAATGAATCTGGTTTGATTTGCAAGTAAATAGTTTACAAGTGATTTGTTTGACTCGGCAAAATACAATTTTACTCGGAAACATCATATACATTTATTGAAGTCAATAAATAATTAGAAATTAATTAAAATTAAAAAAAAACGAATTCAATAATACATAATTTAATTTAAAAATAAATAAATAAATAAATAAATAAAGGATGGATACTTAAATAAATGGATGTATGGATGGATAGATAAATCGATATAGAAAGAAAGAAAGAAAGAAAAAGAAAAGAATGGGTGGGTGGTTGAATAAATGAATAAATAAATAAATAAATAAATAATCAAATAAATAAATAAATAAGAAAGAAGAAAAGAATGGATGGTTCATTGAATAAATATTCTCTAGTATAAATAAATAATATAATTAAATAAATAAAAGACGAATAAATTGTTAAATAAATACTGTAAATCAGGAAATTAATGCGTCATGAAATAAATGCGAATTGCCGATTTTGTAGTAAAATGCGTATTGAAATTAATGCGATTTTTTAAATTTCAATTTTTAAAATTTTTGCCTATTTTTATCTTACAATTATGAACATTAAATTATGGACTCAGAAATCATTATATTATGTCTTCCCTAATTTAAAAACACGTTATAAACAAACTTTCGGTAGACATTCAAATAAACAATGAGGTGTGCCGATGGTAAATTCTTAAGAGCCGATGGCCCATTGTTTTAAATTAACCAGGGTGGTAAAGGATTATCAGAACAAAGAAACGCGTGTTTTTTTAAAATAAACAAACATACTCAAATATAACGCTTGGAGTTTTTATTAAAATAAAGCATTCAAAATTAGGATGTCCATGTTGGCATGTGTACAACTGATGTTGTCTTCAACCCACGAGTTTAGAATGTTAGATTACTTATAATCACAGTACTTTCAATTTGATGTTCCAGTCGAGGTTCAAATGATTTTACAGTCACGATTCCACCCGTATCAAAATTCCCAGTAGGAAAGAAACTGCAAAAATACCGCTAAACGAGAATGTGCTCTTATATTAATCAGTTACGATAACAACTTCCGGTTAAGGGAGGTAACTCAATTTACAATAAAAATATACAGAATACAGACATCGGAAAATAAATGCGACAAGAAATTAATGCGATTAAACGTGCCTCGCATTTTTCGCATTAATTTCTTGCTCGCATTAATTTCCTGATTTACAGTATATAACGGATGGATGGATGGTTAAATGCATGAATAGATGGATAAATAAATAAATAAATAAATAAATAAATAAATAAATAAATAAATAGATAAATAAAATAAATTAATAGATGAATTAAGGAACGACATGTCGTTGGATTCAGTAAATTAATTATTTAAATAAATAAAGAATGAATAAGCGATAAAATAAATACATAACCAGATAACGCTGAATGGATAGATGGATGGTTGAATGGATGGATAAATAAATAAATAAATAAATAAATAAATTGAATGGATGGTTGGAAAAATAAATAATGACATAAATAATGAAATGATAGATGGATAGATGAATGAATGAATGATCAAACCTTATTTATCTAGCCGAAGTATTTGTTAATTCTGTGCCAGAAGTACTAAAGTATTAATAAATGAACATATAGGACTGAAGATGATAGGTGTAGTGTACCTTGTAAAGGTCGGTAATAAGTGATTTGTTTGATGGGATAACTTTTAAGTGTATTATTCATGGATGATTGATTCTCGAACTTTTTATAAATCTGCAGTTTCTCTCGAAAACAAAATACTTCAAATAATTATTACTTCAAGTTATTATTTAACAATCGCGTATACATATAAATTTGATGATAATTCGAGGACACATTTTTACACAAATATCAATCTATAGCTTATAAGCTATTTATAAATATTATTTTACTGCTGTTTTTTTATATCTTTATTTTTTTGGTATCCCATTATACAGATGTCTGCACAAGATTTAAATTCCACTGCATCGATGTTATATTATAAATTTATGAATTTTGTAAATGAAATATCACAAAGATTATATTATGACGACATTAAAAATGTCGGTGTTTTTCCATGGGCATTTCAGTTTCTTCGATCTCCATAATAACCCCCCGAGAGAAGCGTAGAAACTTTTAATTTGACGGGCATAACTCTCTCTCTCTCTCTCTCTCTCTCTCTCTCTCTCTCTCTCTCTCCCATACAACCTAAAAGCTATCCCTGATTAATTCACAATCTTTGCTCTCATAAAACATCGAGTCTATTTTGCTTCATTCGTTCTTTTTTCTTCCTTATTAGAGATTGGTTATTCAATATATTTATATCTAATTTGTTTAATATATTTATTTGTCTTGAAAAGTATCTGTGCATCTAATATTATTATTAATTTCAATTGAAAACTAAATTAGAATTTTCAATTATAAACAAATTCAATTTACAAAATAGTCTCAATAGCTTTTTTCTGTATCAAAAATGAATAAATCAATTTTAACTTCAGAAGTGTTCTTAGATAAGATGCTACAAATGCATATTAATGTCTAAAAATAACTATTTGTTGGATTTGCAATCTAATTAACTGATTTTGTCAGTCAGATAAATAAGTATATTACAGGTGGGGTTTAACATTCCTGCCTTCCTTTGATATATGAATGATTTATTTTTCTTTAGAATAAAAGATTGATTAATTTATACTATAAAATTAATAAAATTATCATAATATATAAAATGTAGTAAAGTTACATAAACTTGCATATTTTCTATTCAAAATTTGAGGTTTTTAAGAAATGGTCACATGATCATATTTCCTTAGGTTTATATAAATCATTTGTCACCGTATAAACATCCTACCCCGTGGTCTAATGGATAAGGATGCAGTGCCTTGTAATCTAAAGATAGCGAGTTCCAGCCCCGCTCAGGACAAGTGTTATAGGTAAGATGTAATACATTGAGTAATGATGTAAATAGTTTAGAGAATGATGACAAGATATAAATATAAATAAATAAATAAATAAATAATAATATAAAAAATAATGAAAATTTTTTTTCATGTAAAAAAATATACAGGAAAGTAAATGAAATATGAATAGAACATTTTGTATAGTTTTTTTGAAATACAAAAAAAAATTAAAAAAAAAAATTTGAAAATATACAGCAAAGAAAATAAAATATCTTATAAAATATTTTAAAAATATCATTTTGTACATTTAAATAAAAAAATATTTTTTTATAAATAAAAAACAAATATTTTTTTACGTCTTACATAAATAAAGTAATTAATTAAGCAATAAGTATTCATTTCTACCAATAATAATTTATCCGTGCTTAAAGAAGGCTTAAAGATGGCTTAAAGATAGCTTAAAATTTCAGTGCCATTAAGCCATCTTCAAGCCACCTTTAAGCTAGCTTAAAGATGATATTTCGTCTGTGAATGTTAATTATATCAATTTCAAAGAAAGAAATATTATGAATGTTTGAACGGTTTTTGTTTAATTTTCAGTTACAGAAGAGTGTTTTAAATTGATCTTATTCCGAGATTTGCGTTTACTCAATGATATTTTGTTATTTTGAAAATAAAGCGGCAATGTATTAAAGTCAATACAATATTACAGAGATATAAATGTTGATAAAGTAAATGCATATTTTGCAAATAAAATAAATAATTAGTTTGTTATACTTCATCTGAAAAATCTAGATATTTGATTCGTCAAAAGCTGTTTCACAATTTTCATTAACATATACTTAAACAACACCTATATTGCCGGCGGTTGCTTATCAATAGTAACATGTGTTACTGGTATATCAATTGTAACACGTGTAACTTTTGTCATTATCACACTCGTTGCCCGAACCATGCAGAACACCAAAAATTATCACATTCTTTCACACATCAATTCCAAAATAAGTTTTGCCTCTTGATGTTGTCAACATACAACACATGGTAAACATAAACGTTTGTGAATGTTACAAAAGATGCGTTATTTGTTCTGTTTTTCAAGAATTTTCAAGTTCTTATTAAAAAACCCCAAAAGACATACAATAAAATAAAAAACATACTTATCTATTTTGAATGTGTTATAGTAGATTATCACCCTCATAGAAAAGTTACACCCTAGACAATATCTCTAGATCTCTAGACTTTGTCCACAAGACAGACCGATTATATCATTATCACTGCCCCGTTCATTATTAATCAGGATTCGATTAGCAATTCTTCAAAGCCTTTAGTTTACAAACGAACGAACACTTTTCCATTGGTATTACAATGATCATAAAAAAACGATCAAACACAAACAAAAAATAATTTTAATTCTTCAATTTTAATTTTTTTTAAGTCGCATGATGATTTAAAAACGTGCATTATGTGCAACACCGGGGTCTCCTTATCCTAAGGTGCCTAAAGTAAGATATTTTACAATAAAGTAATTGCTTCTTTAGTTTGTCTACCTTATCGAGTCGGGTTTTGCTTTGCTACAAATACCTAAAGAAAAATAAGAGGCGAATTTAGAATAAATATTAATAGTGAACATATATAAAGAGAGCCGAAGACTTGAATGAACAAGAAATATGATATAACCTGAAACACAGTTTTAGCCATCAGAAAAAATAAATGTCTGAAATGTATCAACATTCAGAGAAAAATATCCCAAATCCTGCTTATTTCATCACTGATTATTATCGTTTTTCACACAATGACTGAATCCATTACGGAATTGTCTGGTTTACTTTTAAATTAAATTAAAAAATTTCTCTAAAAAATGAATTCAATTATCAGAAAGGGCATTTCAATTCGAATAAAAGTGTGAAAAATCATTTTTCTGAAAACGTTGGGAAGACAAATTTACATCAGTCGAAAATCTAATGCCCAGAAATGACTCAGCAGATTCTGTTCAAACTTTCCTTATAATAAATAAAAGTTGAAACTTCAAGTTATCTTTCTGCATCAAAATGTAAGAAATTTATATATCTTTGTATTAAATGTAATTTAAATTGATGTTGAAAGGTAGGTATGAATCCACCTATGTTAACGAATATTAAAACATCTTACATGATTGTGGTGTAAAAAATATTTATTTATTTTACAGTAAAAAATGAGTGTGAGAGTAATCCATGCCTAAAAGGAACATGTTTCGATGGAATTGAAGTCTACACTTGCATTTGTTATCCAGGATAGTATGGAAAAAAATGTGAAAACGGTATGCTCAACTCATCACAAACCATCGCCTCTATCACAAACAATTAAACCTCTAAAAACTAAATCAAAATAAATCACGATGTATTCCGATATTCAAAACCTCCTGTAACTTTTTTCATTTGTTTATGAGAAAAGCATATGTACCAAGATAGTTGCAGAAAGTAAGCACATTTTATTATTGGAATCTTTTGAAATGTTTAACATTGTCATTTTAACAGATTTATATTCTGCAATATAGAAAAAGAAGTTTGATTTTTTAATTCAACGTTATATAAGAGGAAGAACACAAGGTTGGTTAAAGCGTCTTAGAATGTTTTTACTTACAAGCATAACAGTATTAATTATATTTAGTTTAAAAATGCAAAATGTCTTATGTTTAAGTCACCTTGATTGATTCAATATTTTTCTGTTTTTTTTATTTAGAATTCAATGAATGTGAAAGTAATCCTTGTGTACATGGTAAATGTAGCGACAACATCAATAGTTATCGATGTAGTTGTGACCCTGGATACATTGGAGTTAATTGCCAACACGGTATTTATTATTTGTCGTTTTTTGTATACATTTAAATATTAAACTTTGTTTATAATCGCTTCGCGGTTTATTCAAATTAACGGGAGAGTCATTCTAAACCATCATAGATCGATTACAAACAAAGTTTAATGCTTATATTTACAATTCGTAGCTTACAACTTACGGCTTACAACTTACAAATGTTTTAAATTTGATTAATTTATTCATGATTTTCGTGAAAGTTTCTTGTGAATACCGAACAAGTTTCAACTGCATCAAACTGGGATAGCTCCGCCAACCCGTACTCATTTTCAAAAAATGACAACAACAGATCATGATGCACAACCATGACGTCAGAATACGAAAGGTCGCACTTTACACTTTCGGTCTATGCTGTGATAGATCGAATCACTCGTCAAATAGTTTATTACAGAGAATTTGATTTGGATTGTAAATATACTAGAATAACTTTAAAGGCAAATCAATATATTCAAATTTTGTAGCGCTACTCTTTAAAAATATAACATTCCATAACTTCCTGTTAGCTAGTTTATTCCCTTTTTTTTACATTTTGATAAGTTTCAATAAAAAGATCTCTGAACAATATATCAGGAGATAAGTTTTTTATTCAAAATTTTATTTCAAATGTCAATCTAGTTTAGTGAATTGTGGTAAAGTATTTGAAAATAAAAATCAATGGGTGACATAAAATAAAATAAGACAATCAAAAATTACTGAAAAGAAAAATATTCCAATTATACCCTTGTCTTAATAGCAGAACTATTGCCACAATAAATACAATATAAAATTTTAATAACAAAGTAATTTTAAATTTAATTTTTGCAATGTTCACATATAGCACATCAAAATTAAACAGATAATTTTGTTAGATATTTACGATATTCACTATTCGCAATATCAAATTAAATGCTTTAATTTAATCCATATGTGTTTTAACAGGCATTTATTTGAATTTTAGATCAATTCAATGTGTCAATTATACTTCTCTATCAAATTTAAGCATGTTTCAAAAATCTAAACAAAAACCATAGAATTCACCGTCATTTTTGATTTTGCAATAACAAAACCAATACACTAGAGTTCATTTTGGATGTTTTTTAATATCTTATTTTCAGGTATTTTCCTTTCAAGCAATACCAGTCAGTGCAAGATTGGTCCGTTAAAACCACGATTTATCTTTTCTTCTCTTCTTCCTATTATTATTATTTTTATTATTATTGTTGTTGTTTTGCATTATAGATATAGATGAATGTCGAAGAAATCCTTGCGTATATGGTAATTGTACTAACCAGATCAACAGTTATAAGTGTGATTGTGAACCAGGATATTCTGGATTTAATTGTCAACACGGTATGTATTAGTAATGATGTAACATTTTGAATTATTTTCCTATATTTACATTCAAATGTATGTATCTTTTTTATAACTTTTCGGGGGAAATGACATATTAAATATAAACACCAATGACTTACAACTTATAAGTACATGCTTTCTTTAAGCTAATGTTCAAAGAGTTTTGATTTTCTTGGACTTAAACACACTTTATGCCTTGCGGCTGTGTGTTGGTCTGAACAATTTCTTTTAAAAAAAAACCCGGAGTTTTCCGATAAAACCTGATAACAAAATGGGCGCTACTCTATTCACATCATACTTAACTTATAAGTTTGCCTTTGTTTTATTTTCTAATTTATCCTAGATGAATTCAATATAAATTTGATATTTTGTTTCAAATGAAATTTATGCAAAACTATTTTATAGATATTGATGAATGCCAAAGCAACCCTTGTGTACATGGAAACTGCATCAACAATGTTAACCATTATAAATGTCTTTGCTATCCTGGGTTCGGTGGAATCAATTGTGAAAACGGTATTATAAAATTGCTAAATTTCAATTCGGAAATTTTCTATCATTTAAGAAACCACTGTGTGTCATACAAACGGTAAATGCAAACAAACAATAAATACTCAATTTATTGACGCGTTACTTCAATGTAATTGCAGTATACTTTCGTAATCATTTTTTCTAAAAAAAAAATAACAACTTCAATTTTTATTTTTTAAAAATTATCCAAAAAATAATTAACAACAAAACTACCGGTAATGAAATAATAAATAAATAATGATAAAAATAGTATACTTTTAATATAGTATCAATAGGTTAATGAAATATTGTCTTAATTTTTTTACGACAGCAATTCAAATAAATTTGAATATCTATTGGCTTAATGTTTTATTAGCAACATGTATACCAATTGAAATTGTCAAGTAGAAAAACTTTATCAACGAAAAATGGACAAATAAAAAATTAGTTTATTTTCTTAATCAAAAGTAAGAAACATTTACTTTTGCATGTTAAATGTATTTTAATAAATACTATATGTTTCTTTCTTATAAAAGGGTAAGAATGAATTTAAAAAAAGACGTGTTCGTCTAAAAATTTGGATGCAATAGATGAAAACCTATCAGCGATTACCAATTTGTTATTACTCTTTGATAAAATAAGAAAGAAACATACCAGTGATGCTTTTTAAGCTATAATTAATTGCTTGGGGTACCAAACCTATTACGGTTGTAACAAAATTGGAAATAAGTCAATAAAAAACTTTTAATTGCAGTAGTTCTTTCGCTTATTTGAAAATATACTCCCTAAAGGCCAAAATATTATAGTATATAATTTTATTTCATTATGTTATATTAATTTTAGAGACGGATAAATGTTTAAGTTCGCCCTGTGTGCATGGAACATGCGTATCTTCCGTAAATAAATATGAATGTCGATGTTCTGGGGACGCATTTGGTGTTAATTGCGAATATTGTAAGTTAATATGATTTATGATAAGAAAAACATAAATATAATGGTTTTTAAGTGCCTAAATAAAAGTTTACAATTTTTAACTGTAATACTACTATATCTTGTGAACAGAGAAGTGACTAGAAAATAAAAGGGAAAGAAAAGGCTTCGTAGAACCATTTTATCACGACATAATAATTTATACATTTTAGTAAACGATTTAACACATAACTTAACTAATGCTGATTAAATTATGCAACAGAGAGTTAATAATTATTTTAACTGTATATTACGTGTTTCAATTTTATAATTATATAATGCGAATATCACCATTGTGTAATCAATCGTTATTAAATGATATATATATGTTTGTAAAATGGTAGTGTAATTTTAATAACTAAATCTATTTTTGTGTTTGTTTTTTCAGCAATCTTCGATTACACTGTGCCAATTACAATTATTTTTGGCATACTTTTATTTCTGATGTCACTTCTTGCTTTCTATGTTACTACAAAAGTAACAAAGTAAGTTTTATAAAATTTTATTTTCAAACTAATTATTACCTCATAACGATTTTAGATTTTGCCTTTGATTATATAATGATTGAGATTATTGAGGAAAAAAATTTAAAAAGAATGAATTTTGGGTATGTCCCAAAAGTGTCTTGATAGGAAAGTGTGTCATAATCACTGCTGCATATTATTAAATAGTTTTCTTTATTATTTATTTAGCTTAGGATAAAATGCCTCTCCTATGATAAGTAGATTAACGATATGATTGATTAAATTAAATTGACCTATTGGCTATTGACCTGCTTAAAAAAATATTGGCAAATAAATATTTACCCAAAAAGTTCACCAATGATTATAAAACTCTTAATGTTGAGAGGGACTTGAGTAAATATCCAAAATTATTGTTAAAGAACTGGAGTTCTCCAACCTTCCTGTTGCATTTTTGCACAGTTGCACCTTTTTTCTTGCTTACATGTATATGTTTTTTAAATCATTGTTACCTAACTGTTTCTTTTTTTAATGTTACAGAATTGATGACGATTTGGAAGATAATAAAATGGAAAGAATAATGCGACATTACAATGTACCACATCGTGATCAGACCAAATTAATATTAGATACAAAAAAATTACAAAAATCAACATAATAGATAATTCTGGACGATTTTCTAATAAAATATATTTTTCGCTTTATCAAATGCTAAAATCAGTGTATATAATTTGAAGACAGGTAAAAACAAATAAAATATTTGTTGTAAAGTCCCTGCTTTTTATCATGATTTTGGCATTTGGCATAAACATCAAAATTAAGTAAAAAGTAAAAACTTTTTTATTCATGCGATTTCATTTTATATGTGAAAGCTTTATTTTAATATATATTACTCCTAATCGAACCTGATGTCATTTGTTAAGAGTAGCTTTAAATGTATATCAATATGTGATATATAAATTTGGGATTCCAAAAAAACGAACTCGATTTTTAAGCATTGGCTTAGTTTTACGTTTTATAAATTTTTGTATACCCCGTCTATATAAGATACATTGTAATAGAGGGAAAGAAAAGATCATACATTCTTTACGACATCTCTATAATTTGTATTAAAATACATAGTGTCCAAGATACAAAGTGTTTTGTTAATCAGGTTATTGCTATTCATTATGTAATTATTCATTATGTAAGCACAAAATGATAATTTGGACTAAATGCAAAACTTAATATTAGAAAAAGTAGACATAAGTGTAACTTTTAATTTTAAAGATTAAATAATTGAATAACTTTAATTTAACTTAAAAATATATATACCATTTAGTGTACAAAATTTATTTAAAACTAACGTAAAATTTACCATTTTAATGCCACACATCTGATTTTAAAGATAAAAAAGAATTAGAATTTGTACATGTGAAAAATGAATTCAACAAAAGATACAGCATATTAATGGTTTTAAAGTTCTTAAAAGAGTGATAATTACGTAACCTTAATGCTATACAGGATGTATGTACTTTTCAAACTCATAAAATGTATGTTTGTTATAAAATCTTTTAAACCAGACTTACGAATTAAGAAAATGCGATTAAAGCTATGTATGAATTATTGTGAATCATTTTGCAAGATAATGCTTTTTTCATTATTTTACTACTAAAGTTACCAGAAAATTGCATGAAAAGTGCATGTTTTTATCTCTTTTTTCAACAACCTAATTTTTTTTTTTATAAATTGTTGAAGTAGAATAACTTATGTTTTGATATCGAATTGTTATACAATCAAAGAAAAAATACGTAAAATCTAGGAAGAAAAAGAAACTTTTTCATTTTACGAGTTTGTCTGATAGACAAAAGCATTGACTTTGAGTTTCGGAGGAAATTTAAAGTTCAATAGTAATTGTCATTTGTTAACTTATACGGGTAATTAAAAGGCAGATAAAACATTGAAATGTCTTAAATTATGTTTTTACGGTTTATTGATTTATTTCTCTTTAACAAATACGTATCGAGTTTTTTTTCAAATATTCAGTTTAGATAACTTGTTTAAACGAATCGTATTAGTACAAATTTTACATACATATCAATAGATAAAGATGAAAATTTTCACTTTGCATTGATGGTGTGGTGGTTTAATTGCAAAATTGCTATTTTCATCTTTTCATCTTTCTGCGATGCGTTATTCGTCTTATTATCCAGTTTTTCTTTTGTCTAATTTTTTTCTTCTTTTTCTTCTTTTTCTTTTTCTTCTTCTTCTTTCTTATCACTTTCTTCTTCACCTTCTTCTTTTTCTTAACGTAATAAGATAAGTATAAAACAAGCATACGTTAACATGACGTCTAAAACATCAATTGTATGGAGGGTCAGACAATTTATTAATGACAGAAACAGAAATCTGAAGTTAATTGCAGACTACATTTTAAAAATGAAAAATATAAATAAATAAACGATTAAAATGAAGTTGAAATAAAAAAGAAACAAACAAATAAATTTATTTATTTATTCATTTATTTATTAAAAAATCGGATTTAGAATAAAATCAAACACTGACATATATTTAAACATGACACAATACAGGTAGGTAACTTGTTTTGATAACCAAGGTATTATCTAGTTCTGTGCAAGTAGTATTCATGCAGTTAACTTTGTAATAGATTATACAAATCACCGAAAATATAATAAATCTGGTTTGATATGCAAATAGATAGTTTACAAATGATTTGTTTGATTGACTCGGCAAAATACAATTTTACACGGAAACAACATATACATTTATTGAAGTCAATAAATAATTAGAAATAAATTATAAAAAAAACCGAATTCAATAAAACATAATTCAATTTAAAAATAAATGAATAAATAGATAAATAAAGGATAGATACTTAAATGAATGGATGTATGGATGGATAGATAAATCGATATAGAAAGAAATAAAAAAGGAAAAAGAAAAGAATGGGTGGGTGGTTTAATAAATAAATAAATAAATAAATAGATAAATAAAATAAAAATTGGATAAATGGTAAAATAAATTTAAAGGGTGGATGGATGGTTGAATGTATGCATGGATGGATGAATGGATAGTTAAATTAAAAAAATAAAATAAAATAAAAAATTAGTAAATAAATAAAGAAATAAATACTAGTAAATAAATAAAGGATGAATAGTTGAAATGATGGATGGATTAATTAATAAAAAATAAAGAAAGAGAGGAGAAAAGGAAAGAAGAAAAGAATGGATGGCTGATTGAAATATATAAATAAATAAGTTAATTAAATAAATGAAAGACGAATAAATTGTTAAATAAATATATAACGGATGGATGGATGGTTGAATACATGGATGGATGAATTGATGGATAAATAAATAAATAAATAAATAAATAAATAAATAAATAAATTAATTAATTAATAAATAGAGGATAGTCGGTGAATTGATAGATGGATAAATCAATAAAGAAAAGAGAAAGAAAGAAAATAAAGAAAAAAGGAGAGAAGGAAGGAAAGAAAAGAATAGGTGGTTGGTTTAATAAATAAATAAATAAATAAATGAATAAATTGATGAATTAAGCAACGACATGTCGTTGGATTTAGTTAATCAATAATTTATTCTAATAAATAAAGGATGGATAAATGATGAAATAAATACATAACGATGGATGGATGGATGGTTGAATAGATGGATGAATGGATATGTAAATAAATAAATAAAGAAATAAATAAAATTGAATGGATGGTTGGATAAATAAATAATGACATAAATAATGAAATTATAGATGGATAGATGAATGAATGAATGATCAAACGTTTTTTATCTAGCCGAAGTATTTGTTAATTCTGTGCCAGTAGTACTAAAGTATTTATTAATTAACATATAGGACAGAAGATGAAAGGTGTAGTGTACCTTGTAAAGATCGTAATAAGTGATTTGTTTGATGGGATAACTTTTAAGTGTATTATTCACGGATGATTGATTCTCAAACTTTTTATAAATCTGCAGTTTCTCTCGGAAACAAATACTTCAAGTAAATTCCTAATACAATCAATTAACCATGAATGACCCGCTATTTTGAACCTAAATACATGTCTATAAAAGGTTTTATTTTTAAATTTGAATAATATTTAACACAAAAATTGTATTTCTTTCTCGATAATCAGTCTAAGAAATTGTGTACATAACACATTTTTTTAAATTTAAGACATTAAAAATTGAAAATAAATATTTAAAAAAACACATAAGAATTAAAAGAGTAAAATGCACGACAGGACTGTGAACGCTACATTAATACCCTTCATTTCAACATGTTCAACATACGTTTATTACCATTTCAATTTCTTATATTTCATGGTGAAACCGGGCTGGAACTTGTTTGAGATTTGCATCGAAAGATTCATGCCCGTGATTTGTAATTATTATTATAATAATCGCTTATACAAATAAATTTGATAATAATTCGAGGACACTTTTTTTACACAAATATCAATCTATAGCTTATAAGTTATTTATAAATATTATTTCTCTTTACTGCTGTTTCTTTATATCTTTATAATTGGTATCCCATTATATAGATCTCTCTCTCTCTCTCTCTTTACGCCAAGGTTTCTCCGTCTGCACAAGATTTAAATCCCATTGCATCGATGTTATATTATAAATAAAACAAAGATATCAGTCCGTGTCCACATCACAATCCCAAAAACAAAGTCAAAACTTTGCAAACTGGCAAAATATGTTATACACGTGAACTTCCATCAAGGAAGTGAGGCCGGGTGCTCCGGAAGGGTAAGCACCTCCTGTCTAGCTAGCTACACCTGAATTTATGAATTTTCTAAATGAAATATCACAAATATTATATTATGACGACATTAAAAAATGTTTGAAAATATTTGTCATTATGCGTACCGCTTGTCGATGGTTTTCTATGGGCATTTCAGTTTCTTCGATCCCTGTAATAACCCCTACAAGAGAAGTGTAGAACCTTATAATTTGACAGGCATAACCCCCCATCTCTCTTTCTCTCTCTCTCTTATACGACATAAAAGCTATCCCTGATTAATTCACAATCTTTGCCCTCATAAAACACCAAACGGTTTATTTTGCTTCATTCGTTCTTTTTTCTTCCTTATTAGAGATAGGTTATTTGTTTATTATTATTATTTGTCTTGAAAAGTATCTGGGTATCCAATATTATTATTCATTTCAATTAAAAACTAAATTAGAATTTCAATTATAAAAAAATTAAATTGACAAAATAGTCTCAAAAACTTTTTTCTGTATCAAAAATTAATGAATCAATTTTAACATCAGAAGTGTACTTAGATTAAGATTCTACAAATGCATATTAATGTCTTAAAATATCTATTTGTTAAATTTACAATCTAATTAAATGATTTTGCCAGTCAGATAAATAAGTATATTACAGGTCAGGTTTGACATTCCTGCCTTCCTTTGATATATGAATGATTTATTTTTCTCTAGAATAAAAGATTGATTAATTCATACTATAAAATTAATAAAAGTTATCATAATATATAAAATGAAATATTAAAAATGGAGTAAGTTACATAAACTTGCATCTTTTCTATTAAAATTTGAGGTTTTTAAGAAATGGTCACATGATTACATTTCCTTAGGTTTATATAAATCATTTATCCCTGTATATACATTCTTCCCCGTGGCCTAATGGATAAGAATGCAGTGCCTGGCAACCAAAGGATAGTGAGTTCCAGCCTCGCTCAGGACAAGTGTTATAGGTAAGATGTAATACATTGAGTTATGATATAATGTGATGTAATTATTAAAGATAATATGACACAATAAAAATATAAAAAATATATATATAAATAAATAATATACATGTAAAAACAATATACAGGAAAATAAATAAAATATGATTATAAACTTTTAAAATAATATCATTTTGAATAATTTTTTTAAATAAAAAAATATTTTTTTTAAAAAAAAAAAACATTTGAAAATATACAAGAAAGTAAATAAAATATGAATGAATTATAAACTTTTTAAAAAATATGATTTTGCTTTTTTTTTTAAATAAAAAATATTTTTTTTAATAAATAAAAACAAATATTTTTGTTTACTTCTTAAATAGATAAAGTAATTAATTAAGCAATAAATATTCATTTCTACCAATAATAATTTTCCGTGCTTAAAGATGGCTTAAAATTTCAGTGCCATTAAGACATCTTTAAGCCATGTTTAAAGATGCCATTAAGACATCTTTATGCAACTTAAAGATAGCTTAAAGATGGCTTAAAGACATATTTAAACCATATTTATGCTACCTTTAAGCTAGCTAAAAGATGATATTTCGTCTTGTGCGTGGTATCTAAGTCGGTCAGGTTCATGTACTACTCTGCAGAGTTACTATAATACATATGCAAAAGCATTCCATGTGAAACTAGTTAACTGAAGATAATGGCCAAATCAAAATAAGCAGTGATAATACAGCTACTAGACACAAGTATACAACTTATTACTATAAATGGGCTGATAATTATAAAAGGGTTTTGGACCTTAATATTAGTTCAATAACTTCATCATCAACATGAGAATGATAAAATAATCATGTTTACCTTTGCGTACTACACACGAGGAACTTGATTACTATAAACACATGGGTAATCTAAAGGTTTTAACATATACACGTATCTACTACAAAGTAACTAGCATAACACCTGGAAAAGTTATTATTCTTTATTTCATATGTTAGAATAAAGTTTAAAAAATGTGTATAGAGTTTTTGATTGCTACCTAAGAGTATATCCAAGGAAGACGTAAAAGTCATCAATGTTTATGTTATAATAATGATGATAATAATCAACAATTAGCAATTTAGTCACTAAATAAATAACACATCTAAAATAAATTTTATCACATATGATAAGTCCTAGCACTTAGTCACTGGTATATTAGGGAATGAGTACACATTTCCTCAACTGCGCAATAGGTCAATTGTAAACACATTACACGTATGATTTTTCTATTCTGACAGTATCTTAGCAGACAACACGAACACTGTAAAAGTATACATCATCATATTTAATAATAATATTTATTATGGAATATTAACAAGGACATAATAAATCATGACAAACACCGATTGAAAATCTCAATCTGTAGACCAAAAGTCGTCATTTTGTTAACACATTAATTTGCAAAGGCTATTAAAAATGATTAATAAAAAATCAATAAAAGGGTAGTATTTTTTCAGTGTACCTTTTTAAAACAATCCAAAGGGTACACAAAATCAACCAACCTAGTGACCTGTAGAAGGTTCTAAAAACAATAAATATGGTAGCAAATATGAATGTTGCTGATACAAATGTACTAACCCACTTTAAATTGTTACCTTTTTACAAAGAGATACTATGTTTAATATTAAAATAACGGTACAGTAATCATAAATCGAGAACAAACCCGGGGCACACACACATACACACACAGAGAGAGAGAGAAACAGCTATGTAGCAAGTGTAACAAATAACACATTAACCAGTATTAATATATTACATAGGTATGCGCACATGGCGAATACGAGAGTGTCATTACTGCAACAAGAAGGGTCTTGCTCAGTTATATAACTTTCTCTTTATTTAAATCTGCTTTAAATCAGTTATCTAAAATAATATCCTTTTTTGAAGAAAATAGAGATAAAGAATTTTCCCTATACAGCATATATATTATTCTCTCTAAAGGAGTGTTTTACTTTCTGCCATAATATCCTTTATCACCAAAGACTGTTGAATTATATTTCAAGGATTTTTAATTAACAATTTGGTAAAACATTAATTTTTATTCTGTTTAAATGATTTGGAGCTACTTTATCATGAAATGTGTTTTTTTTTTAAAGCAATGACTTTTAAACAATAATCTTCCTGGTCTCAAAATAAATTTCACTCAAAGTAAACAGAGAGAAATATGTTGATCGCGCTTTTATAACGCATCACGTGATAATATTATTTCATAATACTCTTTATAAACGACAAGTTACTTATTTTGATCGTGAAACTTAATCATTCCATTAATACAAAATTGATAATGGTGTGACTTTGATGAAGTGAGTAACTTTTATTTTGTTTTTAATATGTAATTATTATTATTTTTTTAAATTGTTAATTTCTTGAGTCAGCAGCATAACAATTTATTCACATTCTGGTAGAGACTTGCATATGCATAAAAATATTTATGTGCATTTTCTTACTTTGGTTACATAACATCGAGAAATTAAGATTTGCAGTGTTTCTTGTAAGTATTTGATAAAAATTAATAAAATATTTTTATATTTGGCAGTATTTGAACTTTAATAATAAATTTTATTTTTAAAAAACTACATATATGTTGTTTGGATAAAGCTGTTAACAAAAACCACAATTTTGAAAGGCAAAAATATCACAAGTGATTGATTGCAAAACACTCAGTTAAAGTACAAAACGTGTCTGCATTTCAGTGTGTACTGCCTTCTTCATCAAGGCAATTTTTACATGTTGCTATAACTGGTAATCAAAAACGTTGCCAAATTACATATTAAATGTAAAATAATTTATAGCTTAGAAAACGTTAACGAATTTATTTAGATGAAGTGTAGAAGAATAACTAAATATTTTTGTGATCGAAACAATTTGCTATTTTTGGGGGTTTGTGAAATTATTTGCTTGGTAAATAAAAGCCATAAGTTGTTCTTTTTTACGAAACGGATTCCCACCGAATTTCCTTTTAATATTTTTTTACTAAATTACAGCAGCGCGAAAATTAATTTCAGTTCTTTTGTGACATATATAACAAATACCTGCTAAAACATTTCGGAAAATCTTTCCTCATCAGTGACACTAGGAGCCAAAAAGTTTGATAAACAAAAATATAAGCCAAACAGTTGAAAAATGATGAATCTAAAGTTTCAAAATTATAAAAACTACATTTTTTTTCTCATGAACGGTAAAGATAGAGTTTTTATAGTTCTGTTGATTGATATATTGGTTTTGAAACTAAAGATGTATATGTTTACTATCTTTTAATATGTGACACCTTTATGTTAAACAGACAACAATGACCAAAGACATAAATATTCATGTTTATACCTTTGGTAATCTTATACCATATAATCTTATCAGATGTATAGCTTATCAAAATTATAATACTTTTACTTTTCCAATTTTGTTCAGAAAGTCATTTCTGAATTATCTTTTTTACAAAATACAATGAAAAATATATATATTTAATATGTACTACATATTTTCTACTCTTTGTTGTTAGTAGCAATTTAAATTTACTCTTTCATTAATATTTTTCTCAAAGTAAAGTCATCCTGTCTACTAAGTTTACTTATGCTAGCCCCAATGGTGGTCTTTATACATAGTTTATACTGTTTTAACAAATTGTGTTACCATAGTAAACGTGTATGTGGTGGAAAGGACGAATCACAGGTCTTTAAAATAATATTTTCCTGTTTTACAAATCGGTTTTTTTAAAAGGAAATATTTTATGAAACATTTTGTTTTAAAAAGTACACAAAATTTTATGTTACAGTATAATTTTATAATGTCAAATATCTTGATTACGTTTTTTTTTTTTTTTTTTTTTTTTTTTTTTTTTTTTTTTTTTTTTTTCCCCTCTTTTTTGGGTATTCATAATGTCAAGGTTGATCGATACCTTGAGAAAAGATTGAAAGTAATATTAGGCTAAATGATTTACAAGTGGTCTTTCCGAGAAATTATAGCATTTCATGCAATCTTTGTTTTAAGTCACTGCTGTTTTCCTGTTATGAGTATATCATATAAAACATTTCACAATATTTTCTTTATGACAATCCTGATTTCGAATTCGAAAATTAGCTTTTTTTTCTAAAGAAAATGTACCAACCTTTGTTTATCATTAAAACTTATTCAAACAAGGCTTTTAGCTCAACTGATTACAGCTAGCCAATGTAATGGCATAACGAAGCGTACGTGCGTCCGTGGGCCCGTGTGTGGGTAAACGCCAATCATCTAGAAACTTCTTGACCGAATAAAACCAAATTTTGTGTGGAAGGTCCCTAAGTTAGGTTAATTATGCGTATTAATTTCATCTTGATTAAAAATAAAAAATAAATCAAATTTAAAAAAAAACCCAAAAAATTACCAACAAAAAGGACATACAAAATAAAACTCTAGACATTGAATTAGTGTAAGAGTTTAAACGTTACTTGTACCGATATTTGTGTTATTAAATTTACATTGAATCCGGGCGGTTTGTAAGAATGTTGATGTTATTTAAGAAAAATAATTTAAAAAATTAAAACGTTCTAATACTTAAATCTGACCTATCTTGATTAAAACCCAAGATAGGTGAGATTTGTATACCCCTTTTTAGACAATTAATCAACCAATGTACCTAAAATTAAAAGATATTCATAAAAAGAATGAAAGAAAAACGAAAATCACAAAAACATCAAACCATTATAATCTTAATTCATATTTTCTGTTTTGCCATAATTTATTGTATTAAGAAATGCACCAAATTCTTTGTTTCTCGGAACTAATTTTTGAATTGAAAGACGTGGTTATGACTCGGACGTGGACTGGTATGTTTGTATTTTATTATTAAAACTTGAGTTAGAAATGAAGCCAATGAACATAAAATTACTCCCATTAAGCCATAATGTACCTGATACTGGATAGTTGGAAAATGGAATGGACTCTAATTGTGTAAAAAACATACTTTAGCTCCAGCAAGGCTGCTCTGTGACTGCAAATTGGGATACACTGGGAGGACGTGATGCATTGCTATGGTGAAGGGATGGTTTAAGAGTAGCTAGTGTTGTACTAAGACGTGGCTTTTTAGTTGATGAGCAGTGTCTGTTATAACTGCGCACAGAACTTTCATTCCTGTGACCACTCGTGTACATAATATTTCAAATTTCTATACCTAATTCGTTCAAGTTTTTAATAACGGTAAGTCGAAGACAATGAGCTGTATAAGACTGCGAACAACCGGAATTTCGGAATAAATCTAGCATGTATTTAGTGAATTGGTATTCTTTTACTTGAGTGTCAGTATACCAAATAGCCTCTGTAATCCATGATATTAAATCTGGTTTGTAGCAATGATTGAATGATGATTTGGAATTAGTGTTTGATTTTGATATAAGAAGCCATAAAAGAGTCAATGGGGCATTGTAAGGATTTTGCTGTAAAAGCATACATTCGTTTATAAGAGTAATTTTCCTCACTTTCTAAGCCAACTTGTCTATTTTTTATTGTTTCATGTTTTAACGATATGGTTACAATGTAAACAAATATGTATAGATATACGTTGTTAAAAAAAGTAATTCCGACAACCGCAGGCAAATCACGTGAAGAAGTTACGTATTCAAAAATAACCAAACACATTATATTCTTATCATTCAATCAAATTGCTTGAATTTATTATTGTTTTATATAATCAAAACTAAAAAACTGAATTTTGTCAATATTTCAGAAGTTTGCTGTTGGGCATCCCTTTAGAAAGAATGGAGGCATTTATAAAGATAGTATATCTTACATTTTGCTTTATTAGTTATGGTATGTATTAGAATGATTTGTCAACCACCGAATGTCTTTTTACATACAAGGGCAAATTTTTTACATTAATTCTCAGAAAAATTTACATGGATAATTTTACATGAATTTTATGTGAATAAAGCTCATGCAAAACTTTACTGGAGACTGTCCGTAATTACATGTGAATTTTATGTTCATTTTACATTAAATTTTAAGCGGGAATTTTACGTGAATTCTTAATTTAAATAATTATCACTCTTAATTTTCAAATTATTTTAATGTGAGTTTAGCAATCATATCGTGATTAGATCCTGTTAATTTCATGCGAGTTCGACATAAGATAAAATATAAGTTGTTTATAATATGTACATTAGGTTAGACATTCTTGTTTGTACCTGCAGAGAGAATTGTATCTTATAGTATACAAATGTGTAATACACATCAAAAGCTTTATCTCATGTTTTAAACCGTATGCAAGAAACACCATGAAAAAATAATGGAGCATGGCATAGTGCAGGCAGTTAATTGTCTTAAGGATTTTTTGGTTTTCAAAAATCAAACATTATTCCGTAGGACATAACAAAGAGAAAAATCCATTTCCGCAACTCTGCACACACACACACACACACACACACACACACACACACACACTTGTAAAACGCATTAACGAAATTTTACAAGAACGGTTCAATGGTTAAAATGCACAAAATAAAATCATAGAAATTAATCAAATACAATTTTAACATAACAGACAACTGGCTGATATTAACTGTAATATTGACATTGTAAGAGACAAAGTTTAAAAAAATCAAATGATGTTTTTTGTTGGCCTGTTGAAAGAACGGACAAGAATTGGTCTGTCAAATCTAAGAAACCAAAAAAATTTCTTGAACAGTCAGATCTTATAAAAAATTCATCCTACTTTTGGCAGCTGCTAGATACCCAATTATTTTGAAAAAATACGTAATAGACAATTTGTCAATTAATTTTATGTCTAGCGGGATTTAAATTTCAACTGAAAAATCACAAGGCGGATTTTTCACCCATCAAAAATACGTCCAAGAAATGTATGTATGCCACATCCAGTGAAAAGTGTCCGTTTCATATGATTCGTTTGTTGATCAGAAAAACTGAAAACAGATGTACCTGATTTTTGACCAAAATATAGTCCACAATATCCAATATCCTAAAATTACATTATGCTAATGCAAAATCGAGAAAATACCATTAAAATACCTGATTACACTATTATTTTTCAAATCAAATCCCCGTTATTACCTCACACCAAAAATAGTCAAGGAATACCATGTGTTTTTTAACAAGTTTATAGAGTCATAACATGAAAAATTGTGTGTACACTTCATAATGCGCGTTATGAAAAAGTGTACACACAGTTCATGTTATGACTCAATAAACATGTTAAAAGCATGTTATTCCTTACAATTTAATTTCAAACACTTTAACTGAAACATAAAACAATGTATTGTTTTATTTTTCTTGATTTTTTTAATAATTGAAAAAAAAATCCTTCGCGTTGAAACTATCATCAACAACCAATTTCAGCCAATGAAATGAAAAGAGTCATACGTCATGCCATTTACGTTTAGTGTGGCTATGGTTGCTTAGTTTATTGGAGTGTAACAGGAAAAACGAGCACGTGCATTAACGTTGTGTTTGTATTGCAGTATGATATAACATAATTTAGAAATTAAATTATTCAGATTAATAATGTTTTGTTCTCGGTCTAAACTGCACTCTCTTGTTGGCTGTTGAGTCTACTGGACTCTCCCCGTTATACACGTGTAATAGGTGGGAATTTGTTAATCTTGAAATGTATAATTTTTTTAAAAAAAATTTAACAAAAATATAACAATTTAACTGTTTAAAATGATGTCCATTGTCAATCACGAATGCAAAACCTTTCCAAGGCAAACTAATCATAACGCGCTAATTTGCTTACAAAATTTATAAAAATTTCTTTATTATGTTATTTTTATCTTTATTATTTATTTTTATAAAGAAATTTTTACGAAACTAAACGCAGATTAATAAAGATTTACTATTCTAACTATAACGTAAAAACAACGTCACGTGTTCACAACATAGCAACAAAATTTACTGCATTCTCCTGATAATTGTTATAAAAACATGTTGAAAGTGGACATTTTTATATAAAACGTAGTGAGATGTCTAATATCAGATTATAGGTTATTTTTAAGTTTCTTAAAACCTTGTGCAAAAACGTTTGTCTTTTGTTTAAGTACATGTATAAGTATGAATGTATGTAAAAGGGTAATATAATCAATTTTGTCACTTTTATGGCGCTCTTGAAAGAGCTATAAAACACAAATTCACTGAAAAACTTACTTAAATTGGCCAAAAACTATCTATAAATATTGCTTTCGATTGTGTTTATCTCTTGTTTTATGACGCCCTTGAAAGAGCTATAAAACACAAATTCACTGAAAAGCTTATTTAAATTGGTCTTAAAACTGTCTATAAAGATTGCTTTCGATTGTTTTTATATCTTGTTTTATGATTTTAGACCACTTGCCAGGTTGTTTAACAAACCTATTCTATCTTTAGATTAATAAAAATATAAAATATACAACATGCCAAACATCTTTTAATCCTTGGTAAATAGAAGTAATGATAAGTATAAAACGTAAAAACTAGCCTTGTCATGTTGTTGTACATGCTGTGCTTTAAATTCATTATATGAATTCGTTTGAAAGATCACTGTGACCTTCAATTAAAATCAATATATTCAATTTTATTCTAATTTTGTTCTATATTAATTTCACATAAAACTGTGATGGACAAGAATTTTTTACTTTTTTTTTGAATCAATATACTGTACATTGTATTTTTTAAATGTAGATTTTCTTACTCCGTTTCACAATAACCCTTTCATTTTACAAACCACTATGAAAACCTGACAATTAAATTGAGAGACTTTACAATTTGATTCCATTCAATTTGTTTGACAGATATGGTGAGCACTTAATTTGTTGCCTGTGCGGTTGCTTAGATAACTCATTGGCTTGTGAATATTTTAGACTTATCAATTTACTTGATCTAGTCAGAAACAAAATAAGCGTAAAGAAGAGAAAAGCTAAAGTGCCCTTTAGATAGTAATTTGCTAACCCTGGGTTCACATGAACATGTTTCTTAAATCCACATCTCTTTTCTTTAACTCACTATGCAATGCTGTAATGTTCAATTACAAAATAATAAAGTCCAGCATAGTTCTTTAAAATAATGTCGAATAAAGGTCATGTGAGCAATGCCCAAATATGAATAAATTGACATTTTTATAACAAGAGATTCTTATCATTTATAGATAAAAAGGTGTTCTATCGTATGATGAGATGAATAAACAAGTAAAATGAATTCAAACTTATTACACTTTATTTTTCATCTCCATTTTTAGAGTTGAGTTTTAGTGTTTTACGACCAAGCTAGGATTCTTTAAAGTCTTTAAAGTACTTCCAGAAGCTCAGTTCTTAGATGGTCGTAATAAATCCAAATAAATAACAATTTTAACTATTCTATTTTTAACTTCAAAAATACGACAATATTGGATATATTGTTAAACAAGTTTAAAACTAGGGTCTATGGCCCATGCAAATAATCATATAATTTATAAAATTTGAATTCATTAATTTTCAACTGTTTTATTAATTGGGTTTGTATCTATTAACTTGTCCGGTCCCTAGTGTGACGAATGAGTATTGACTTTCTGAAATGTTCACACATGACACATCAAAATCAAACAAGTAAATTGTATTCAGTATTATGGCACAACCTGACTGCCTAAGATTCAAAATAAAATTTCTCAAAAAATAAACTATTAAATTCAACCCTGTATGGATCAGTGTTATAATAATAACGTTATTTCTATTCAATACCTTTCCAACAGGATAAATACATGCTCCACATAATTGTGAAATTATATCGATTTCAATAGAACAGGTTGTTGACCACTCTTGCAACGGGTTTTGTTTTTTCAATTTTGCACAAAACTCGGCCATTCAGATACAGATTTTTTTTTACAAAATGGGGTCTGATAAGTCTGATAAGGTATCTTATGAGGAAGTTCGTAGAGGGAAAAAGTAATTTCAGACTGGCCGACCAGTGACTGTAACAGGCAGGGTAAATGTCTCAAAAGTCAGAAAGGACTCAGATATACGATTCGTGATATTGCCGAAGCTGTTGGCATATCGCTGTTGCGAGTTCATTTTATTTTCAAAAGTATTTTGAAAGAACGAAAGATTTCTGCCAAAATAATTTCACATATATTGACAGCAGATGACCAAAAAACGGTAACGAGCACAAACCGCGAAGAAATTGCTAAAATGTTTCCCAATTTCAATCAAACAAAACATTGCTACTGGTGACAAAAGTGTTAATGGTGGATAAATTAGCGAGATGTTATACTAAAACTTGTCAGGATTTTGGCATGTTCGTCTACTTCATGTTAATGCTTCATCACATATATCTGATCTCGTGAAGCAATGTTGGAGGTCAAAGAAGATTACCGTCTTGCAACACACGGATTTCTCTAAATCTGGTCACATTCGATAATCTTCTATTTCCTAAACTAATTAGCCATTAGTCAGTACTTAAATCAGCGTACAGCAACGAATTTCAGAAATGGATTCAGAAATTGAAACTATGTATTTCAAACCGCGAATATTACTTTCATTATTTTAGTAGAATTCTTGTAGGATATGTTGCAATACATTTTCCATATCGAAAAAGCTCGGATTTTTACTTTGTGTGCATAAATAAAAAATACTATTTAAGATGTTGATGTGCTGACCCACAAGAAAATAACATAACCTCTTCTACGAGAGAGTGTGCCTCTTGGCTGAGTTACAAGCTAGATGATTTGTTAAAATTTAACAAACGCCATCTGCCTTAATAAGTTTTACAGATCAATAATTCCCAATTTCTTCTTAAACCACTTGGGTAGATTTTACCGGTTTTTGTTCAGTAAAAAAGAAATTATTTGTATGACATTTTTAACTTTCACTTAAACGTTTGCAATGTGAACAAAAAACTGAGTTCTTATCTAAAGCCCCTTTTAAGCTTTCAAACATTTTGTTGTCATGATGACAAATAATCATGAACAGCAAATGTGTGTAAAACGCCAAACATTTGATAAACCATGCAAGTTTTAACAACATAATGTACTTAAATGGTGAATTTTCTTAAATACTGATCGGAGTTACAATTAAAAGTTCTTAAAAAAGCATGAAAAAGGTGTGTCACCCAAAAGCTTCATTATCGTTTTTATATGAACCACAAGATTATCACCTTTTAAAAATTCAATTAGTGAAAAAAACAAACATTTGATAAGCCATGCAAATTTTAACAGTATAATGTACTTCAATTGTGAAATAACTAAAAGATTGATCAGAGTTACAATTAAAAATTCTTAAAAAACTATGAAAAAGGTGTGCCATACAAAAGTTGCATTATCGTTTTTATATGAAACACAAGATTTTTCCCCTTTAAAAATTCGATTAGTAAAAAAAATTTGCTAAGCCATGCAAATTTTAACAACATAATGTACTTAAAGCTGCATTAAGTTTACCAATTTTCTGAATTTTTTTTGATTTTCTAAAAATATATTTTTTTAAAAGTAGATATCTTCTAACCACGATTTGTGACATTCATTTTCTAAAATTTCATCTCTTTTAGCTGTAAATAAACGGAATCCTCTGACCGGTTGGTCTGTGTTCTACGATGATAATTATGAGCTTGGAGCATGCGCACGGATGTAGGGAAAAGCCTAGAATCGAAAGTGAAACATGACAGATTGCATTAACTGTCCTTCATTAATATCCAGATGTATTTGAAATGGTATTATTTATCCCTTACTAAGTCACAAATGACAAATTAAACGAAGTTCTGTGTTTAATTTATCGTATTTCAACATTTTGAAAGTTGTGTTTAAATGACCCGGGTTTTGTTCTAATATAAGATCCCAAATGCTGCATCTCGCTGGGTAAATACTGTAAGTTCTGTATTTATTCGAGCTTTTATCGTTGAACCAAATGTAACATTGTTCATTAGGAACATCATTTATTAGATTAGCACCGTTTTTATTTTTTTTTCTTTGGAAAACTTAATACAGCTTTAAATGGTATTAAATGGTATTAACTAAAATATTAATCAGAGTTACAATTAAAAATTCTTAAAAAAGGCATTAATCATCCGATAAAAAAAAAACTAACATAAGTTAAAAAAAGCCCAATGATTACAATGTGACCGTTATTATATTTCAACCTCTTATAAAACGAGTAAAAGCAAATGTAAAATTTCTTATCAGTTTACTACTAATAACGTTTGAAGCATACGGAAATGATATTTTCATGATTGGTTGAATGTGCATTATTTTACCTAAAAGTTATTTATCTACAAAGATTCTTTGTCCTAGGAATATTTTCGAATGATATAAATTATATGCAAAGTAACGATAGGGGCGACATCTAACATTTGTATACATTGACCAACTTGTCATAAATTTCTCGCCACTCAAGGGTTCTTAGATTAGCAAGTTATATTAAAAACCTTCATTGTATTGATATTAAGAAAAAATTAATATTCGAAACCTTTGTTGGCATCACTAAAAATGAGCATGTTAATTTTTACTGAAAAATATCTTACAAGGCACTCCATTTGTTAAGAATATAAAGACAATTTTAACTTTTCGCTACATTTTGAACTTAATTTTGGTAGCTGTACGGATTATGGTGTTTTTAAGGCGTTTTGTTAAAGTTATTTGTGTCCAGTCAAAGATTTATGTATCCTGAGCCGCAGGCGAAGGGTACACAAATATCTGAAATTGTACATGGGGCCGTGTAACCTGCCCAAAAAAGTATAACTTATTTCCAAAGAAACATTTGTAACAAAGATTTGTAACTTTATATTGTAATTAATTCTGCTTACTGACATCAAAATAAAATTTCATCCAGTCTCTCTGATTCGAATTTTGGATTCTGATTTCTTTTTACAAAAATACTATATTCTCAAAGTTTTTTGATGCCGATCAATTACTTTTGTTGGTATTTGATGGCACTACTTTGGCTCTTTTAATTTCAATTTTTGTGATTTACGAATCTTGTCATCGCCATGTCATTTCTGTAACCAAACGACTTAGTCTCCCTTGGCAATGTAAGAGCAACATCCATTATGCCGATAAATGTTGCGTCAGTTTATTTACCTTGGTAGATTTACGAACATAGTTCCATGCACACTGGCAAGTTAATTATCGTTATGTGAAAAATTTCTATGAAGGTTGACATAATTATTTACTATTCTTTTTAACAGGTATAGCAAACGGCGAGAATATTGTGATATGTGAAAGTAAAAGTCATACCATCAATTGTGGAAATAAGAGATATATTTCTATTGAGAGTGCAAAATGGGGAAGAGAAAATCAAAATACATGCGGACGTCATTTGCTCGGATGTAGAAATATGAGAGACAGAACACCAACTATCAAGTCTTGGTGTCACGAAAAACAATCGTGTTATATAAGTGTATCCGAAAACAAATTCGGGACACCTTGTGGGGCTGATTTTCTTTGGAGACATTACATGAGAATAATATATAATTGTATTGGTAAATTATTATTCATACTATAAACATATAACGTATGAAAAAGATAAGTAATAAAAATAAGACAAACATACCAGTCCTTGTCCATATCACAATCCCAAAAACAAAGTAAAAACTTTGCAAACTGGCAAAGTATGTTATACACGTGAACTTCCATCAAGGAAGTGAAGCCGGGTGCTAATATTAAATTCTAATATTAGAAGTAAGATAAAACTTCAATATTTCTTCACCAATAGCTGAATTGTTTAGATTTTTTTCGTTTTAATCGAAAAACTTCGTTTCATTTAATTTTGGAACTTTGATAAGGAGGTGCTTGTATGGTATCTTTATTTAGTGTTAATTCAAATTACTTCAATATAATCGAATCATATATCCATGCAATAAGTTTTAGAGGAGTTTCATGTCTGATGTTATTGGAATAATAATATATAAAACACGTTTAAATAAAATGTCTCCATGTGCAACATTGTTTCTTTATAAAAACATCTGAATTATTAAAACTAATGTTTTTCCCTCAAGCAAAACACTCCTTATCTATATTTGGATTAATTTAATTATGAAACTTTAATTTCATTCATTTCAAATCTTTGGACAATCTTTGTTATCTAGCAACGTTTTCTGCACTGATGAGGAATGTATTAACGACGTGCATCAAATGACACATGAAGACTAAGCAGGTATTTGTGTTAATTGTATTCTGCACAAATAAATTGAAAATAACCTGTAGACTTTGAAATAAAAAAGACATTCCAGTGTAATTGTATGAAACTGTATCCTATGACTTTATTTCCATTCAAAGACGAAAGGATTTAGTTTCATTTCAGTATTTATTTATATATCTATATACACGTATAACAAATACCTGCTTAATTTTGATATGCCATATGTGCACAATCCGGAAAATCAATCCTCATCAGTGATACTAGGGGCCGAAAGGTTTGATAGATAAAAATATAAGTAAAACAGTTGAAAAAATTGAATCTAAGGTTCCAAACTTATATGAATCCAAATCCAGCTAAGTTATGCTTTGCACGAGGGAACAGACCTTAGTTTTATACAAATTTCAAAAATTAAGACGGCTGAAAATTTTACTAAATGGCATATTTGCTGACAGCAGAAAGTCCTGACTACTGAGTTATGGATATCTATGATTTTACTTTTTTTGTTTAAGCGTGTCCTTCAAGCTATCCCGTACCGAATTGTGCAGATATTGTTCGAAGTGACTGCTTAACCGAGAGTTATTGTAGAAGATGTTACAATGGCTTTTACTTGTATTCAGGGAAATGTTATCGTGAGTATTAAATCTGAATGATTTTTAACTTTTGAATTGTAATGTAATGTAATGTAAACTGATCATGTTTTGCTATTTTTAATATACTTTCAATGTTTTATATTTTGAAGCATACATTAAAAAAATCAAAATTTTATAAATGAAATTAAATGAAATAAACGACATGTAATAGACAAGATGGCGCATGTTCACGAGTAGAGAAGTATAAAACATAAGAGGGTGATCTAAGTTTAAAAATAGCGAGGTCTAAAATGCACGTAATTGATTAGGAAACTTTGTGCGTGATTTAAAATAATGTTAAAACTTGTTAGTGTTTTACGATGCGTAAAATCTAAAAAAAAGTACGACAACTATACAGCAGCTTGTTTTTTAAAAAATGATTTCAAACTGATGTTTTTAAATAAATATAACATATTATGATAAACCAATTCAAGGTCAAGAGCATAAATCTTTTATATAGGCTGTAAAGACATACCTGACTGTGAAGGAGGGAAACTATCTTGTACAAATTCTATAAACAGCAGATGTTCCAAATGCAGAAATAGACTCCTTTTTCAATTACAAAACAACAATACCGAATGCGCAAGTAAGGATCTATGTGTTTGTTGAACTAACCAGAAAAAATACTTGTTAAACAGTTATCATAAATCTCTACATGATTTTAAAAAAATGCCGAATAACAAATATGACTGGATTCTTAATTAGGTAAAACAATTTTTTTTGTACAATGTTTTGCCTTTGAGCTGCAACAGATACACAAAAGACATTTAACATATATAATGTATTATTATTCCTGTCTCATGTTTTCTCTATTCAATAAGTCTACTTGTCGATTAGACGATCGCTGAAGTTTCAACTTTGCCGACTTGTTTAAAAATATCCAAATGAATCGGAGATAAAAAGCTATAAGGTTTTAATTTGTAACTGTAATACTTCAAACATATTTAATATTTTTCGTAAGTTTGAATGATATCTTAAATGAAATATCCGCCTTATTTAATTCGGTATTTTAGGAACTTGCTCCTGGGAAAACAGATGGTGCTGGCCGGGGAAATGCAGCACTGGAGTTGTCGCCAGTTGTACTTGTGCACAAGGATTTATTGCAAAAGTTGACGAAACTGAAGCGATATGTGAATGTGCGTATGTTATTCAAATATATTTACCACATTGATTTTAAAAAGTCTATGGTTATTTTGTTATAACAACAACTGCAACATTTTACTTGAATTTTATACGAATTTATGATTAATCAAATGATTAAATTTGCAAATAAAGCAAAGATATTCTTTTAGTAATGCCAAATGAGTCATAAACGTAATTATTTATACATAACAACATTATTACAAAACGGCAAGAGTAAAAACTTTATTACCACTTCAAAAATTATCACGTAGCAAAAAAATCTATTTTAAAATCACGTGTTGGTTGGTGTCATAAAAAGCATAACTCGTTATGCATATGTTTTTCTTAACTCATTTTTATTAACTTTATTTTGTAGTGGAAAACAAAGCATACATATTAGAGTGTCCAGTTCGGATATATTCGCCTTCTGCCGATGCCTTGCCAGCCGCAGGTGGAAGTTCTGAATGCTCTAAACAAACTCATTTTTATGGAAATTTGCAAGTAGATTATGTCATATCAAAAGCATCTTTTGAATTTATAATTCCTTACAACATGTCTACGCCGATGTATGTAAACGACAGTCATTTCGGATTAACAGATGCATCGATGATATTTTTACAGATTGATCTACAAGGTAAAATAAAATCAGAGTTAAAGAAATTATCACGCGCTTCAAATATTATAAAGTTCAATAAATTCATTGCTTTAAGTAATAGAGGATTCAGCTATAATTGCTTGCTCATTGTATTTAATAAAATAAGCTCCCAAACGATACTGAATTCTGCTTTTTTTCCAAGTTTTTTTTGTTAAATATGGAGGAAGATTGCGTGCAGTGCATTTATAATCAATATTAATAAAAGCGTCCCACTGGAAATAACACTTTTTTCACATTATTTAAATACGACTGACAACATAATTGATTTTTGTGAGTTTTTTCCAGGATCAGAAACAAATATAAAAGAGGAAATTATAAAATATGACTCCACCAGTAGTCATCCTGAATCACGCTTGCACGGAACTCTAAATGTAACATATCCAAAAGGAAAAAGGTTAACAAATGGTCAAAGGTAACTTTATTTTATTTAAAATATTCAAGCAATTTTTAACCAAACAATGAATCAACAATACGTGTACGTATTCATATTTTTTAAAAAGTTATATTTTTATAAGTAATGTTTTTATAAAAATTGTATTTTTAATACCAAAGTTGGATAATGAACTGGGGAGAAGAAAAGTGTTTTCGAAAGCTAGAATATAAGCGTATTTTTCAAGTCTTGTCGATGATAAGGGGATTTCTTTATATGATTTGACATCAAAAAAATATTTACATGCAAACTTTTAAGTATCTTTATTTTTTTAGACTATGCTTCCGATTTCTTGCAAAAGCTGGAGGATTTTTGATTTCTAATAACATTGATAACAGTGCAAGAGCGCACATTCCATATACAAAATCTACGGCTTCAAGGGATATTTACTACATATTTGATGATGCCCAACCGGTTCATTGTAAAGATTTTGGCATTTGTGATAAAGAACCTATAAATTTAACAAATCGAATTACAAGGCAAAGAAATATTTCCATTTCCTTTGATGGATGGTTTGATCCTACACCATCAAAGGGAAAAGAATATTTAGCATCGCAAATAGATACTTACGAAGTTTCTGTGTATGAAGTCAAAGAATCTGGTCTTAGTCATCTCGCAATAGATAGAACTCCTGTTGTACCTTCAAGAACCGATTGTGCTTCCAGAGAGAAATCCATTATTATATACTATATTTTTAGAAGTTAAAGACGTTGCAAATAATGTACGACAAGCTAGAAGATTTGTTCTGTTTGATAACTCTTCAAGAATCAAAATAAACCATTTAAAATTTCTTCGTGTTATATCAGCATCCAGTCAAACAAATTATACCTGGCAAACAAATCACAAACAGATGTGTTTTTCATGGGTTGATAGATATTATAATGATAAATTTATTTCATATAATTTGCTAAAACCAATAAAACCGGATTCTTATGGATCAATTTCAGGTGTTTATGAACAATCCGATGGACTTTTACCTGTTAATGGGACTCATAATGTACATGGTTTTACAAGATTCCGCTATGAACTTCATCGACGAAATGTTTCCTTACAGATTGGTTCATTAACAAACATTTCTCATCAGTTTGTGTGCTTGTCAATTCCCGTTAAAGATGGCGATATACTCCAGTTTCAAGTTGAAGCTATCGACATAATGGAAAATGTTATAAACGAAAAAACTGTTTTTTATATTGATAAGAGTCCTCCAAGCATATATGACATTGGAATAACAAGACAAGGGCACAGTTTTTTATTCGTCCATAGTACGACGGATCTCGCGAAAATGGTCATTCAGTTTAAGATTTTAGATATTCACAGTGGAATACGCACCGTCATATGGAAGTTAAAAACAGCTAATAATAATTTAGAATTCGGACATGGTTCATTAGGTATCACCAAATCACTAAACCGGGTAAATGTTATACAACCCCATATATACTGAAAGCCTGTGTCTGTTAATTTGTCTTAGCTCAATTATTTCACTTGGATATTCCGGATTCCCTAATCCTCACATAATAAACCAACTCAATTTAAAAGAAAGAAACAGCATACATGTTACTCTTAGAAATACTTTTACTATTAAAAGATAATTTATTCAATAAATTTATTGAATTTGTTTTTGATAAACCATATTCGCAAAATTAAAGTTGTTGGCTATATTGTGCTGTGTTTGAGCATATTTAATCCTATCTTTTTAACAAAATTGTTATCTTTTTTTCGCAATATTGCCACCATGGATTGGTTTCAAAATGTATCTTATTTTTCTTTTCATATTATAATTATATTACAAAAATTTTACATATATTATAATTTCCGTGAAAATTTGAAGCTTGCAAATTTTGTAAATAATTAGCAATGAATTTTAAAAAAAATCATTTTTTATTTGTTCTCAGTGAAAACCAAAACTCTTTGAAAATTATTTTGTAGGTATACAATTTGAAACAAACATTTTGATTAATAAATTTGTACTAATTTTACTATGTTCTCACACTTATTACAAGATAAACATAATATTTAGATATTTAAATTCTGGGTAATCATTTATTTTCGTGGTTCTAAAAAAATACGATTTTGTGTGGTGGTAAATTTGTTGTTTGTAGTTTCTGCTTAAGTAAGTTTTTAAAAGATATTATTTCGTTGACATGTATATTCGTGGGCCAGGGTATCCACAAAAACATCGAAAATTATTTATTTAACAGCATTAACTTTTGATGGTTATTTAAAATATTCAAAAATAAAATAAATGCTTAAAAATTGACGTAGCTGTTTTATAAATATTTCAGAGCGATTGTCAGAATATTAAGACATGTTATTGTTCAGCTGTTGGAGCTTGTGAACTATCAAATTACACACTGTTACTGAATTCGTTGATTGCTAATAACACAAACCTTGCTGACCACAACAGAGAATATATTTTTGAAGTTACAGCAACAAACCACGCATATTTGGGTTCATCGGAAAGTATAACTATATTAGTTGATAATTCGCCTCCGACTTCGGGCGTTGTAATGGAAGGTCTACCAAATGGATTGGATATAGATTATACCAGCATTTCCGATGTAACAGTCAACTGGCATGGCTTTATAGATCACGAGAGTGGAATTAGATTCTATTTGGTCGGTGTAGCACGCATTTGCTTGACGGTTGATGATATTGAGCGTAAGAATGAAAGTATGTTTGATTTCAAAGAAACAGTAGATTCTTCATTGGTTATTCATCTGCTACAAGCAGGAAAATATTTTGTTACTGTTGTTGCGTATAATAATGCAATGGAACCCTCCAAACCAGCGTGTTCTGATGGAGTAACTTTAGACAAAACACCGCCTTATATTTCCAATGTAAATTTATCAAGAGCTCAAATTGCTAGCTCAATTGGATGTATCAACGGAACAGCCTGGATAATAAGGGAGAAGATGACAAGAGTTCAACTTTCATCAGAAGCATGTAGTAAGGCGTGTAGAGAGAACAGTGATAGAAACTTAAACTTTTTAAATTTACTTCCTAAAGAAGTCGTGACATATGATCAATCAATATCAAATTTTTTATGCAAACGACTACCAAAATATAACAACGAAACAGTTATATACCTTTCGTCAGATGAACTGTATCTAACTTGGGATATTAACGATGATTTAAGTCAGATAGATGAAGCGTATATGGGTTTTGGCTCAATAGTAGGAAGCCAAAATTTACCCGATATAATTGGATATAAAAAATTGGAACACAATAATCAGTTTAGGGAGAGACATTTAGCATTAAGCAGTGGTATGGAGTTTTACATATTTTTGAAAGTAATAAATAAAGCTAGTTTAACAGCAAGCATAAGCATAGGTCCAATTCTTATTGATGAAACTCCTCCACAATGTCCAGCTGAAATTGAAGCTTTTATTGACAAAGAAAACGTAACAGTACAATGGGAGAATAACACATTTCTTGATTTGGATCAAAAGGAACCGATCGGATCTGTATATTTTCGCATAGGTATGTATGTCGGTTGGCTTGTTGACAAATATTATAAATATCTTGTTAAATATCTTTTTAAATGGTTTTACAAATCATTTTAATGATTCATTCTTTACAGAAAAATACACTACAAATGATAATTAGGTAAAAATAAACAATAATCAATCGTTTTATGATGTAAAAATAACTTACATAAATGTAATGTTAAATCACACATATTTAAGAGTAACATAAAATTAATGAATTTACGTGAAATACATACTAGTAAATAATAATCAAAATTGGAGTTTCAGGATACGTAAATTATTCTACTACCTTTGTAATACTTGTTAAATAGAACATAAATTTTCAAGAAAGCATCAATATAAATTTACTTTCTTTAAAAATTGTTTAAGAGTGTATGCCAAGTGTATTAAAATGAAATGGATGAAATGAAATTTTTATTTTTGCGCAGAGAATCGTTTATTAGAGTATACCTTTATATTTTTTATGTTTTGTAGCAACTGATTTTGGAACAGTGACACCATTTCTACATTGGGAAATTTCAAATATACAACGTTGTCCTGAAATATTCTCCAGCTGCATACAGTATCCAATCCATAAACTTCAACAATTTGATGTAGATAAAGGACTTCAATTTTATTTTATCCTACATGCATATAATTATGCTGGTCACTTTTGTACCACTAAAACAAAGTCATTCCAGGTTCCATCCAAATTTCCACCTGGCAAAGGAACTGTCTACGATATTGATCCATACACGCTAGATAACCAAATGGACGTAGACGTCACATTCAAACCATACACGTTTTGTTGTAGCTTGAAAGGTTTTCTACACCAAAAGGACGTTATATTCCAAGTTGGAGTTGGATCTATTATAGGAACTAACAATGTTGTTACTTTTCATAATATTAGTGTCAATCAAGTGTACTGTAATAGTTCAAGTTTGTTATCATTTTCAACAAAGTACTATGTGACAGTTCGGGCTATAGGTACTGGTGGTATTTCGACAGCAACATCAAATGGATTCATAATCATTGACAAAACCAAATTGAACGATCATATTAAAATACAAAATGGACCAAAATGTCAAAAAGACACCTTCATTGAACAAATGAGGGGTACTGTAAATAATCAATCGTTCCAAAGTGTGTCATTTAAACCAAAACGTCCGTTTATTCTCGGGAAAATCTATACCTTGATTATGACATCAGCTGACCCTTTCATACATTTAAACGGGAAGGATGTAATCAACGTTGAAAAGCCAAAAAATGGTGTTTGGACATTAATTGCCACAAAACCTTTCCCTATTATTACACTGACTAATACAGGGTCTCTAATACTGAACATTACGATGTCACCCCTGATCCTCTGCCAAGGTTTCACAAATACAAAAATACAACGATCCACAAATACTATTGATATCAACTGGACTACTGAAAGAGAAATACTTGATTTTGTTTATCATTTCGAAATCGGAGTTTCGGGACCTTGTTCTGATACAAATGATTGTTTTTCAAATGAAATTCTGAGAATCAAAACTGAGAGCAATTTACTTCATAACAAACACACATTCATTGGACTTCATCTATCTCCCGAGATGTATTACAAGACATTTATCAGTATCTGTTTCCAGCAGTTTTGTCATGAACCAGTTTTTTCTGAACCAGTTTTCATTGAAAATTTTAAACCTATTTTCCCTTTTCTAAAATCTACTTTAGATATTACAGAAGGTAATTGCTCATTGGTTTTATCTGAATGGGATGATGTCGTGTGCTCTTCAATCGCTACATTCTCTAAACCAATATTTTACCAAATTGGAATATTTGAAGATGGAAATGGTCAACATCAATTAACACCCTGGAATTATATTCAACCATCTGCTAATGCACCTGAAAAGGTAAGAATATGATTTTCTGTAGAAATATCTTGTAATGTTTTAAATAACATAATTGTAAAAATTGGTTGATAATGAAACATTTGCGTTACATATATCAAGCTAAGTTAATTGCTTATCACAAATTGATTCAGATCTTTTTCCATAATATTGGATTTTAGATTGCGGCCTTTGTAAGCTGCAAAAAATACTACTTTCATGACATAAAGACTACGTATGGAAAGGTATGAGTGCATATTGTTTTTACCACAATTTTAAAAAATGTAGAATTGTTCGTGACCTTTAATTTTTCTATTTTAATATAAAAATTTGAAAAAATATATAACCAAATACATTTAGGTTATACCATTATTATCAAAACTAAAATTTCTATTCACAGTTCGAGGACTGCTTGCAAATTCCATCATATTCACATAGAGTAATATTTACTTGCCTTGAAGTATTTTGTATGTCAGGACGTCAAGAAAAATATTGTGTTCCTTTAAATGTACGATATGATCCAAATCTTTATCTTAACCACAAGGTTTATGACGTTGTCGCAAAGACAGAATATTTTCAAAGTATAATCCCATACTTGGGCAGTAAATATATTGGTGATAAACTCTCAGTGATTCATGACAATGAAGTTGACTTCATTACACCATGGAATATTGTAGCAGGTGTTCTACTCGGCGTTGATGACAGATTAATATCATGGTTTTTAATGCGAAGACAAGGTTTCCCAATTGGGTCTTGCAACAATGATCTTGACTGTATCTATGAGGATGCTACTACTAAAGGATATATTGCATTTAAAAACGTTCAATTAAAGGATGAACATATTTATTACATCTGTGCAAAATCAGACAAGACTGTGATTCAAAGAGAGTTCTTCACAGAGGAAATACCTGCGTTTGAATCATGCAGCAATGGGTTCATGGTCGACTCAAGTCCACCGAAACCTGGAGATGTTACTATAGTTTCGAGGAATGGATATATTACCGACAAGTCGGAATTACTAATACATTGGGACGATTTTAAAGATTCGGCCTTATATTTAAAGATGGGTTATAATTCTGGAATTGCCTTCTATCAGTATTCTATTGGTAAGTGATACCACAATATGACAGTGAGTTAGCATTTTAATTTTCCTGATTATACGATTATTCCACTTTCATTGTCGAAAGGTTGTCAGTTGCAAACGGTGATAAACGTTAGGCAAATATTTTAGTATATGGGTTCTTGTAAAATTTGAGAAAAATACAATCTTGTATTTAAAATGAAGCACCATTTTTATTAAGTGATTGAGAACATAGGTAGAAAACGATTTCTATTTATAAAGGAAGCTAATTACATGTATTTTCTTAATTGATAAGATATATTCTGTGATGGAAAGTTATTAGTCTAGGAACAAAGATTTATATTTTCGTGCAGATCTAAATCAAAATCAAGAAATTCATATTTTCTTTGCATTAGGTTCATATCCGTATGGTCAAGATGTGTTACCATATACTAACATCAGCACCAGGACAGCTGTGATAGTAAGCCATCCTAACCTAATTTCTGGAGCAATTTATTACGCTACAATTAAAGGTACCTTTATTTCAATCATAATACAATTGAAATATTTATTACCTTAAAAATTGTTTTGACTATTCACTGATGAGGAATGATTTTCCGAAATGTGCACATCTGGCACAGCAAAATTTAGCAGGTATTTATAAATATTTGTACGTTCTATTAATAGGTCAGGTAACTCTTTTTAACTATAGTGATTTTCAAAAGCATTTGTTCCGGTGTGAACCTCCGCAATATGAATAGCTTTAATTACAACAAATGTCCGTCTTATTCGTTTAGACCGGGGGGGTTTAAATGAACATTACTAGTCGCATTCACTTAATTTAAACAGGCAATAAACACCAGTTATTATTTCTAACAGATGTGATACATCTTGAAAATATAAAACTTGTTTAAAACATAGTACCTCGTTTATTTAGCATTAAAAGAAAACTAATTCTTCAGCATTGTAAATTTTATGGTTCATTTAAAGTTTTTCATTCTGTAGAAATTCACAATTGAAATTTCAAAGATAGTTGAGTTGAGTAATGGAATTTAACGATATTTCAAAGAGATATCTTTATGCAATTATAATTTTTTTTATGTTCAAGCAACTGATCTTGTTGGATTATCAACAAAATCTCTATCTGAAGGTGTTGTATTCGATGAAACACCTCCCACACAAGGTATCATGTTTATCGATGGGATACATTCGAATGAATACTTGGTCACGCCTCAACAGTTTAGCATTCATTGGTCAGGATTTGAAGACAAGGACTCTGGAATTCATTCATTTGAACTTGCAATTGGAACAACTAAAAATTCTCAAGATATTCTTCCCTTTGCTCTTTTCAATGACAATTTTGCAGTTTTTACAAATTTGAATATGTTACTTGATGGTCATGGATATTTTGCAATTTTAAAGGTAAGGTTTTCTTTGCATATGCAATAAAACAAAGTCTTGTTTTCGTAATATCTCTATAAAATTTATGTATTTTGTAAAGGGAATCACAATTAGAATTCACCAAATATTTTAAAATACTTACTCAAATATCAAACAATACAAATAATAATCAAACACATATTCAGTTGTCGACACCATAATTTTTCATGATGTTGTTACAAACAAAACTTATATCGGAAGAATTAGGAGAAAAAGTAATCCTGATTTACTTTTTATAAAATACACAAATATTTTTATTGAAGGTCACAAACAAAGCAGGATTGATTACAGTGTCTACGTCAGAAAGATTTTATATTGACAGTACACCACCTCAAAATCCAATAGTTATTGACGGTCTTTCAGGCAGTCAGGTGAGTTAATTAGTTATCTGATGGGTATCTATTCCACCTAAATTAAGCGGAGCCAATTTGTAAGTTACTGTACAATCAAACTTTTCGTATTATAAAACGTGAACCTCTGGCTACATCTATTGTCAGCTCGAAGAACATATATATATATATATATATATATATATATATATATATATATATATATATATATATATATATATTTGTGTGTGTGTGTGTATGTGTGTGTGTGTGTGTGTGTGTGTGTGCGTGTGTGTGCGAATACTCCCAAAAGAATAATGTTTGCACTCGTTTTAAATAGCATGGACATTTGCACATATAAAAATATATTTTATACTTAACTACCTTGTAAATATTAGCTTGACGTCTTAAATACATTTTCTTAAAGCAATCTCTTTTTCTTTCACAGTATGATTTAGACTATCAAACGGAGTCAACTGCATTGTACGCCCACTGGACTGAATGTTTTGATCCTCATTCAATTATAATGTACTACAGGGCAGGTGTTGGTTCAAAACCAAATACAACTGACGTAATTCCTTTTGTCTTTATTGGCTTACAACAAGGTAATGCATGACAGTAACAGGATTTTTGTTGTGTTTTCTGAATTGTTCAGATATTCCAATTTTATGGATTTGCAAAAACAGATATTTATGTTAATGCTTTTAAAACTTGTATTTCTGTTGCGTACTATTGGTTTCTCTTGCATTGCGATTTTGACGAGCTGCAGATCTCTTTTATTCTTTAAAAACAAATTAACTGTAATTGAATGTAATTCTAGAAGTAATATAAAGCACCAGCTTTATGTTTTGTCTGAAAAACTGAAAAAAGACAATCCTCAAATAAATCGTAATCGGCAACAAACGCAAAGGTAATAAAAAGTACAGATGACGAAAAGTAGAGCAAACAGAGACAAATAATTAGATGACTGGTTATATGCAAAGTGCCAAATTGTGAAGTTACTGTTTTGTTAGAGGAATTCTATTCCATTCCATTCCAGACTATTCATTCGTATGCAAGTATGCAAAAATCAGCAGTACTTTCTTAAAACTTCTTGGCTAATTTAGTCCTATCACATTCTTCATGTCCGTTATATAAAGTCATCAATTTAAGATTGAATTTCGACCCCCGCATCAATAAAACTAACAAAAATATTGTAATTTTTCCAAATTACTATTTATTGCTTGAATTTGATTGATATTTTTGTATCTGAACAATTATTTATTTATCGATGCATACCTTTTTCTTAGATATGAAATGGAAAGGGTCATTTTTACCCGGAAAAAGATATTACGTAACTGTCGAATGTTGTAATCGTGCACAGTTATGCAGTGTGTCATCATCGAATGGTGTTATTATTGACAATTCCATACCAATATCGGGTATTGTAACAGTCGGTATGTCTGACCGACATTCTACGTATATAGGACACAGGTATCTAGTTATGTGGTTATACTTTAATTGATACTGCTTGAACTTTGTTTGATTAAGTTAATTAAATTTGATACCATTTAAATTGTCATTGACTCTCAGATATATCTTTACCAATTGTAAGCCCTTTAAATAACATTCCAAGTTAACATGTTCTTTACCTAGGTTGTTGTCACCTTGTTATAATTTATAATCGATAAGGAATGTGCACCATATACCTAAATCATACCTATCTACGATTATTCATGTAAAATTGATAATAGCAATATTGTAAGAGTTATCCATGCATTCATAAATTTGAAAGACTATCATCGTATGCAATTGCATTTTGTACAACAAGGGCAATTAATTCTAATTGTTTTATGAGTGCATTTTACTCAGATAATTGTTACATTATGTATAAATTATGTATACGATAATTTCTAAGTACAATTTATTATAATGACTGTTGATTTCGTTATGTTGATATCGCTTTGGTAACTGATGCACTGTCAAATATTTATCATCAAATTTGCAGCGCTTCTGTACATACAAGGTGGATCGGATTTCAAGATCCAGATTCAGACATACATCATTTTGAGGTTTGCATCAGTAAAAATCAATCTGTCTGTACCATAACTGGATTCCGTAACGTTTTGTTGACGACATCAATTACAATAACCGATCTTAAATTGCCAGTTGGTGAAAAACTATACGTTATAGTCAAAGCATTTAACCAAGCTGGGTTGTTTATTACAAAATCATCAGATTACTTTATAGTCGATGTAACACCACCAGTACTTTTGCAAACACCAGAGTTCCTGTCAAACAATATAAACTCACTCAACAAGTCAACACAGTGGGACGTATCATTTGTTAAAATGGCCTGGAACTTCTCTGACAACGATAGCTCAATTGTGTCCCAGAGAATATCATTGAAAACACATAGTAGGGGCCATGCTGCAATTGAAATAATTGAGCTTACGAACGAAAAGGAAATAACGGTGCTCTTGGAACCGAAGAAATGGTTAAGGAGTGGAGACTTGTATTATGCAATTATAACAGCTTGCAACGCTGCTCACCTTTGTACATCTTCCAAAAGTAAAACTATTCTTTTTGATTCCACACCACCACACCTTGGTGGATTTAAAAAACCCCTAATGTGGAAAAAGAGAAATGACTCGTTTGCAGTTTTATATTTAACATGGTACGGGTTTTCTGATATAGAGTCAAATGTAGAGGAATACTTTATAACTGCAGGTGAAACATATAGCGGCGATAAAACGTTGGGCGGGGTAGAGTCATTTAGTCACAGAGGATATAGTGGTTCTGAACAGAATGGAACATTAGACTTGAAAAAAACAGTCGTCAACGGTCAAAAAATATTTCTTTCAATATGGGCTAGAAATTATGTAGGTTTATATAGTCCTGTTCGAAAAATATCTGTATTTGTAGATGCTTTGGATTCCAATAGCAATGAGGGGGAACTTTTGATCGAAAAACATAGATAAAAGATAAAGATAGATCTTAGCCCTCCAGCAATCAGAAAAGGGTCTTTCATTAAAGACTCGGACCACAGTTGTCTGACTGATTTCATCTATACGAACATTACTGATACCGTCACTACATGTTGGAAGAAAGTTTTTAGTGATTCACAAAGTAAAATAACAAATTACGAGGCATTTATTGGAACAGATAAAGAAGGTAAGGCGTTCTAAATTTTTTATCGTTTAAGGACTCTTTTGTATATTTGAATGGTGTAAATGAACGTTAAACAATGTGAGTATATTAACTGAAAAATACATGTTGTAAATTGTTTTATAAATGGTGAAACTAAGTCGTAAAATTCCCAATATTTTTTTTTATTTTAGTTAACCAAAAGATTCAGTCCCAGTCAGATCTTTATACCTTTATATTAACTAGATTGTATTTCGTTCTAAACAGTTTTATATTATACGCATTGATTTTCTTGAATTACACAGAATGCATACTAGTATATTATAATTTATACTGGTTATTTTGTTTTTGTGTTTTAGCTGATGATGTTGTACAGATTCAAGATATGGGATTACGTACGTCATTTACATGGACCAATCTTACTTTACACGCTGGTACAAAATATTTCATAACAGTTCGAGCAACAAATGGAGTAGGATTAAAGTCTTCTTTAAGTTCCGATGGATTTGTTATTGATTACGAAAAGCCATATGCAGGTGTAGTTTTCAATACCTTAAAATTCACGAACAGACAGTTTCAATCTTCTTCCGATACCTTAAACATATCTTGGCAGGGGTTTGAAGATCATCATTCCTTTATAAGACAGTATATGGTGGCCATTGTGTCCATTAATGCAACTGACCTGGCATTTATAATGCCATTCACAAAGTTCGGGATTAAAAATTCAGTGAAGTTACATGATTTGAATCTCAGACATAACCACCGTTATAAAGCACTCGTGAAAGCCGTTGATGCAGCCGGATATGAAAGTGAAATTTCAAAATCAGAAACTTTGCTTATAGACAAAACACCTCCATCCGGCTTTACTTGTACAAAATACACAGTGCGAAAGAACTTTGTTGCTTATTATACAGATTTTAGTATAATGGTAAATGATACCTACGGATTTCATCGTGATATATCATATCTGATAAAAATACAGGTACATAATACCTCTGATAATACTGTTTGTAAATTAATTGTCGGCAGCTTCTCTGTAATATTGCCTACTTATTTCGACTTCGATGGTATGCTGAAATCAGAATATTACTTTTTGTCTCCATTTGCTGGTTCGATGCCAATAACAATCGAGGTTAAAGGTGTATTTAACCATTCGGCAATGTATGCAAATCTTTCTGAATGTAAAAGTATGCTTATAAACGAAAACAATGATAGTGCTTTAACGGTGAGACAAATGTCGCCGTCGATGATTTCAATATGTATCAATGTTATTGACCCTGAATCTGGCATCCAAGGTGTTTTTCTTGGTGCAGGTACGACTCCAAATGGCTTCCAGATAAGATCGTTATCTCCTTTGTCACTGATAAATCACGTGACAATCAACGTAAATCTTCCCCATGGAACTCTTGTTTATATTACAGCAATAATAAAAAACCATGCCGGACTAGAAAAATCTTTCAAGTCTTCGAAAATTATTCTAGACCATACACCACCTTTTGTTACTAATACTAAAGCATCAATAATGTACAATACAATACACAACGATAAGTCGGCTACCGTGAATATGCAGTGGAAAGTTGTGGATGAAGAAAGCAATCTAAAGATATGTTTGTATTCATTGGGTAAGTTATGCAATCGTTCTTTACTTAAAAGTACATGCTGTTGTAATGATAACTGAAATTGATGAGGAATATTCCGTTTCTATTTTTAGTTCAAATCATATGCAAAAGTATTATATTTTCCCATTTTGAAACAATAAACGAATTTTTCTACCTTAAACGCTGCCAAAGTAAAAGATTAATCTATGTGTTTTTAAAACATTTGACAGGATGCTACCATATACTTTCAAACGATTTGTCAAGTTAATTTGTTTTTAACTTCTACAAAACCTTTATCGAAGTATCTATAGATATCTGATTATTTTTGCAAGTCAGAACTTTAATTTGAAACTATGTTATTGTAACGGTAAATGTTATAAATGTTTTTGATTAATATTTTAGGAAACTCGCCACAGTCTGCTGATATTCAAGAATGGACAGCTTCAGAATCCTATAACTCATGCCACATTTATAATATTTCGGCAAAACATGGAACTGTGTTATATGGGACAGTAAGATGTGTAAATGATATTGGACTTTACATGGATGTTGGGTTTAACCCCGTTGAAGTTAGTTTTCGTCCACCAACTGTACCAATATCAACAGATATTACATTTATTGAACACGCCGATTGCAATTTAAATGAAACAGTTATCAGCAATAAATCTGTAGTTCTTCTTGGTTGGTCAGAATTTATAGACACTGTCAAGGTTATTAATTACCAATGCCAAATCAAAGAAGAAAAAGTTGTTGTTGCCGATTGGTTAGATACAGGAAATCGAACAAACTTGAATTTATCTGCAATTACCCTAAATAGCCATGCCAAGTATACAGCATACATCAGAGCAATGTCAAATAACAACAACCCGAGCATGGCATTAAACGCTTCCTTTCTGATTGAAAGAAACGGACCTTACTTGTCAGGTAAGGAGAGCATTAATTATAACAAACGTTGTGACCATTGTAGTTTTATGCTTCATTGCTTAAATTTATTACGTTATACTTAAAGAGAAATATTTATAGTTAGACACTCGTACCGTTTTAAGAGCTATTCGTGCAGTTTACTTCTAGAATATGTATCTCACTATAAAATATATTTTTGTATTTTCTAGTATTTTTTTGTATAAAAGTTGTGATGCATTTTATCTAATCATTAATAAAAATATTAATAATTGGATTAAATTTTACGAAATGTTAGATTTTTAAATGATGATACGGCATTACAAATCCAATTATATAACAGTGTCTCTTTCATTTTAATAATGTGTTTTGAATGTTTTTTGTTGGAATTGCTCTTTTACTTGGATTTTTTAGTATTTAATTAGAACAATAAAACCGTTATGTGTTGACTTTTCTAACAAAATATATATCGTCGAATATTATAAATACCCGAAAAAAGATCAAATAATCAATAATACACTTTAACAAAAGTAATTTGTGTGATATTGAAGTTTTTAGAGGTAATAAAACATGTAAACACTTTGAATTATATGTGTTAATTGATAAAAAAATTATTAAGACTATATCTTAAGCTTTCATTTTTTTTACTTTCAGGAAGTTCCGCTGTTGTTTCCAAAGCAAACTCCTATCCTAATAAAGTCAGACTAAACTGGGATCAGGTGTTCATACTAGACCGTTCTTTGTTTAAGTATTATATTTTGACTGTTGGTACAGAGAAAGGCATGTGCGATGTAATTAGATACAAAGAAACAAAAGCAGAATCGTTGGATCTTGACCTTGAAAATGGAACCAAAGAACTGTATGTTGTTATCTCGGCTGTTTATTGTACGGATATGACAACTGTATACAGACAATTACTGAGTTTGGAATGACAAGCTACATTGAATTGTGTGAATTAATTTTTATTGTGTTATGATTTCTTTAAAATACAAAGGTTGCTTTATACCATTTACTTATACAGATATTAACAATATTCAGATATAAAATTTTTAAATAAGATTTTTAATTTTTATAAAATAATGTTTGGAATACTTAGACGAGATCGAAATTATATATGAATCTGTATATACTTGGACGCCATTGTAATTTTGTATCATCGTATATTCTATATCAATCTACATTTCAGTAAAATTAAGACGCAGTTGTTTCTTATGAGTGCATCAGAGGTGGGCGAATATTTTTGATAATCAGACAAGACTGGTAATATATACAACATTTCAAATTATTTTTAATTCCCACCAAATTTCTTATTATCTTAAGAGTTCTTCTTGAGGTTAATATACTTGTGAATAAATCAATGCAAGTTAATGCCTAATAAGACAAAACAGTCAAACAATACAGTATAACATTTGTTCTCCAAATATAATCAAATAATTATAACAAATGATTCCGTATACTACATGTACATAATATTCATTTAGTATAAAAGTGTGTTTTATGCCAAAGTAAAAAATATTGATTGAAACAAATGAAGCTTAAGAAGAATCATGGGATCTTGACTAGAAATAAAACAGAAATAAAAAAATGTATGTTGTTATTTTGGATGTTTATTGTACGGTTATGTCATCTGTAAACAGACAACTTCTAAATCTGGAATGACGAGACAATCAAACTTTTATAAAGTTACTTTTATCTGTGTGCATTGATTTTTCAGTGTGCTGTGAATTCTTGGAAATGCAAAGATTGTTTTATACCATTTATCTATACAGATATTTATAGTCAGATAGAAAATGTTGATTTGAATGGTGATTTTGGATTTTCTTGTGAAGAATGTTTGGTATATTTAATTGAGATGTAAATTATATATGAATCTGTATATACTTTGATGTCAAAGTAATTTTATTTTATTGTACATTCTATAGCAATTTACATGCCATTAATATAAAGACTTAATAATAAGTAATATGTGCTTAAAGGTGAATGTTTTTGTTATTGAGGCAATATTTGAATTCAAAACAGCATTATAAATTATGTTCAATTACTACCAAATTTCTTATTATCTAATGAGTTTTTAAAAAGAGTAATCAATATATTTGTAAATAAATCAATGCAAGTTAATGCCAAGATAAAAAAGAGAATACTCTACTACAATTTATTTTCAAATATTACCAAATTGATCATAACAAATTATTTCGTATGGTATATAATGTTTAATCAGTATAGTGTGTTTTATGCCGAAGCAATAAAAAGGATTGAACATGTTATCATTGAAACTTTAATCTAATAAACAGATAACGAGATATATTAGTCTTTATTTTTAAAAAATTGGAAGTTGCAAATTTACTTCGCACCCGCAGACAATTTGAAATTTCCAATACAGAAGTTATAAAACTTGAATATGGACAAATTAGACAGAGCGATACCAGGTCCCAGAACTAAAGAGAAATCAGTGAGCTGATATCTGTGTCTGTAAAAAAATGAAGAAATTAAATATTTTAGCAATGAACTTTGATTGTAATCGATTTATTGGCGTGTAACTATATTGCGTCATGTTCAAATTGAATGAATCCCAAAGGGGTTTATGGAAAATTTGCGTTTGATGCAATAAAGTAACAGGCCAAAAAATCGATTACAATCAAAGTTCATTGCTTATATTTACAATCCCTTCCAAACAAAGTACAAGTCAATAAATCCATTACAACCAAAGTCCATTGCCAATATTTACGATCTCGTCCATGTTTTTCTTAACGTCTATTGATTTAAATTAGACTTGTCAAAAAATAACCAGGTCAAAATATTCTTTTACCACCATGCTCTTTTTGTGACGTCAACAACTTTGAACTTTTTTGTGACGTCAAGGAAAGAGGAAGAGTCTCGCGTGAACGATCGATTTATTGAAACATATACCTATTGCTATATCGATAGTTTATTGAGGGGAATTTATTTCGATTGTTAATATTTATTGCTTAACTCTACAACTTGCAATTCTGCTCATTTTGCAATGCAGTATATATGGCTTATGTGCTGATGTAGAAATCTTACTATTTTAATTTTTACTAAGTACCAACTTTCGAATTTTTAAGGCGAGCAAGGATTGACTAAAGAACAAGTTATCTTAAATTCAGATAACAAGTATGTATTATTGTCTGCTTAGTACTAGAACAGTAAAGGCGATATTTTTAAGGTGCCAGCTCATCGTGTCAGTACGCCTCAGACATGTATTCCACTCTCCAAGTCTATTATATATAAACTCTAACAACTGCATCATTTTATGAACTGTTTATTACAACTTGAAAAAAGTTTTATATTTCTCCGTATAACACCTTTTATAGTGTTCAACGATTGGCTTTAGTATTTATTTGAAGCCATCATGAAAAGGTTGATTTGCAGAAATCTATATCTTTGGTATATGACTCTTGTTGCTGGCTTATATGATTCACCTCCTTTGCGTGTCATGTTTTATCACTTTTCGAGTTACTTGTTGCGTGTTAAGTTATTTCATTTTTTAACCATTATGTCTTTCATACATGACGTTTTGCCTTTAGAAATATATTATAAAAGTATACTAAAGGGCATAATAACCATCCGCATAGGGCAAATGAGCAGCGAAGTTACATTAACAGCAAAATATGTCACATGCTAAACCTTCCCATTTTTTTCATTACGACTACTAGGCAAGTATATACAAATAAGACTTTTTGTGCTTCAAATGCAGTTTTATTATCATAAATAAAGCATTAGTGAGTGAGGTAACATAATTAATTGGAAGAAAACAGATATTTAAATAATCTCATTTAATTTGTATCAAGTTCCGCATCACTGAGAGGAACTTCACTGCTTAATCTCTATTTTTATAACTCTGAATCTTACCTAATTTACATTTGATCAACAAATTAATGTAGTACAACAAATTATATTAACGGAACGTGATTGTGTATTATCATGATCAATATAGTAGGCAATACATTTATATATAAAAAACTTAAAAAGGTTCAGGATTTGCTATTTTATAAGGTTGCTGAATGTTCTTTCCTAAAAAAAACCCTGAAATTTCTGTAAGCAACAACTACAAGTCAGAAAGTCATTTTACTTTTATATATCATAAATCATGTAGTCTTAATTTAATAACTTTTTCTTATTCGAATAACAATAGTAATTTTAAAATAACATTACAATGATAATGTATATTGGCTCATAATTTAATTCTTTGCGAATTCTTTATAATTCTCTCTGTCTCATAAGGTTGTTGTTTTCAACTTTTTGATATTTTTCAAAGTCATCAAGTTTAATTTGTTGATCCTTTGTATGAATATAGATTTGACTCTTTGCATTTTACTTAAGTAAAATATTATAAAGTATGTTGAAAAGAAGTAAATATGTGTTCTGTCATATTTTGATGATAATATTTTAATTTGACAAAATCAATTTTAACTTAATATAATACGCTGATGACTTTGGAAAAGAATTCATTTTGAATTTGAATAGACAAAAATAATACTGTGTTTTAAAGAATATTTTAAATATCATTTTCAGTGTCATTATAAAAATTTCATAAATTATTCATAATGCACACATATCAGTAAACAGTTATTATTCCAATTCTTTATCTGGAAATGCAATGGAATGTGCCAGCGTAGCACGTGATCAATACCTCTTAACATTTGTGCGGAATGAAATGGATAACGATTACGTCAAATATTCCCGAAAAAACGTCGTTATTAAGGGAAAACGTCACTTTAAGCAATTCCATTGCCAATAGAAATAATTGTCCCGCACAAACGCTACGAGGTATCACGTGGTACACTGGCGAATTCCATTCATAGCACTTTATTCAGAAAATAAAATCTTGAGCATGCAAAGGAGATAATTCATATTTAAAGTAACTGATATAAAATATAACAGAGCAAAATCTGCCAATTATCAATAATCCAATAATAATTCTGAAAAATCTGCAAGTGGAAATACTGAATATATATAAATATATAACAAAATGCACTAAGAAGCCTTACAAAATCAACATAAAAAGATATAAAGAGAGACTACAAAGTTTAAATTCTAACTCCTGAATTCACAATGTATGCCATATAAAGTCAAAAAATAACTTGTTTGTAATCTTCGGATTTCTTGCATCATATAAATAATACAGTAAACATGACAACTTTTCTTTATTTAAAACCAAGAACCTGGTGAGTCAAACAACATGGAACATGTTAAAACAAACAAAAATAAAATATGAAACAAAAACAAGACAACAGATATCACTGATTTTAAAAGTATGCATATTCAAGAATATCTAATTAATGTTGACAATTAATATCCTAAGTGTTGTTCCAAATACAAATTTCACGTGAGAATTCAAATTAATTGACAAAGTTCTGCCTAGTATCTGTTGGACTAGAACCTGGACTAGAACCTATCTCATAACGTTTACTAAATAGCTTAACATACCAAGAGGTGTTAATCTTTTCAGTCACTATGAAAATCTTCAATGAGGCTTAACGCATTTCATTTGTATTAACAGTATTAACCTGGATTCTAAATTCTGTCCAATTAAATATTCTTGACTTATACTAATTACAAAATCAGTAAAAGCACTAGAGGAATTACATGTACTTTATTATTATAAAGCTCAACATAAAAACAATTATTACCTAAAAAGATAATAAAATAATACTACATGTATTTAACAATTATACACATGCAAAAAATCCTTCTACATGTATATCTGGCCAAGTAGAAATTAATTAAATACAATAATTAAAAAAACATGTTTAACATCTATAAAAATATACAAAATAAATTAAAAATTTATATTATTTTCTTTCTTAATATAAATATAAGCTTTATAATCATCATTATTTGTAAGATAAGTATTCCTTATCATTTTGCCTATGTGTAAAACAATCATCAGTTTTTGTCTCAAATAAGTGTAAACAGTAATTTTATGTGTTGTTGGCATAAACACTTGTGCAGTTTTAGTAATAAAAAATATGAAATATACTTCTCTTTTAGTCCTGAGAAACTAAAGACATTTTAATTAACAAATTTGCATATCTAAAAAATACTATTTGCTGTTTTACATGTATTTGTTTAAAAAAAGAAAACTTGCCATGTAGCATTTTTAAAATTTTTTAAAATTTTATGTCTTTATAAATGAAATTTTCTTTTCATAAAATTAACAAATTTGCATAATTTGAAATAAAATACTATTTTAAAACCTGTCTAAATTTGAACTTGTTCTTCTTACATTGTACCTCTGATAGCAAGAACAACCAGTTTTTTATACACAAAAGGTTCCAAAGCTACCCAAATAATACAAAACCTGTAGGATTATAGCCAATAACAAAAATAATAAACTATAAAGGAATAATGTTTAATATATCAGAACCATAGTAAATCATGTAAACTTAAAAGGTTACCATCTCCAGTTTGATTGGAGATGTTCATCTCACGTAAATAAGTAGCCACTTCTCTCCTTTCTGCACTCTTGTTAATTAACAAAGGTTCTGAAAAAACACATCTGACTTAATAAACTTATAAAGGATTATTATAAAATCTTGAACAATATGTCCTGACAGGAGAAAAAAAAGTTTCTATAAAAAAAACTAACAAAGTACAAAAAAATGGGTTAAAGTTTTTAATCATCATCAATGTGCATGGAGATACCAAACAACTGAGTCATGGCACAATATACTCTTCGACAAGAGTGATTAGCTACCCCTTAGCACTCTATATGCTTCTCATTGTATTGACATAAAATAGTATTAAAAGTGAAAAAAGGTAATGAAGTTATTATCATTCAAAATGACATTTCTAAACAGCCATACATAATGATTAATCAATAAATCAATATAAGGAAGAACTACCCTTATTTCTTATTTGTTTAGGGTTTGATTATAAAAAAATGAAAAAAAGCCTTGATGACGAAAAAAATGAGCAGACCAAGTCAGGCATCTAGTAGGCAAGGACAAGGCTTTAAGGAGAGGCTAATCAAGACAATAACTAAGAATGACAAAAAAAAAAAAAAAATAATAATAATAATTAAAAAAAAAAAAAAAAAAGAGAAATGAAAAGTAACTTTCTGCTTCTTAGGGAAGCTGACAGGTGGAATGTATAAGTAGATAACTTGGTGAAATCCTTGAATACCCAAAGACCTTGTGAGAAAATTAAAATGTACTACAATTTATCAAAGTGTTACAGTACTGTATTTCAGTTTATTCACAGTTTTTGATAGAGAACATACATGTAAACTGCATGTTTATAATAAAAACATTGAAGTTTAAAAATCTTTTAAAAATTTCTTTTCTTAAGGTATAAAATGCAAACAAAAAATTGGGTTTGATAGTTTCAGATAAATTTGTCTGAATATGTGGTAACCTTATTCAACCGGGACAAAAGATTATAAAATTTAATTAATAAAATATACCATGTAGGTCGAATATGTTTCTGCATTTCTTCAATTTTAGACTGTTATATGTTCAGTTTTGACAGACTTAAAGTAATTAATAAAAATAATAAAAGCTAATTAATTTTGCAAAAAGCTCTAAAAATTACAAATATCCACTGATACAAAGATTGTAAAGTGTTATTACTAAAAAAAAATACAATGCAAGTCAAATATCTTTCTGCACTTATACTATTTTAATTGTTATATGATCAATATTGATATGTTTAAGAGTAATTAATAAAAACAATGAAATCTTATTTATTAAGCAAAAAGCTTTGAAAAATTATAGATAATTCTGTCTCTTAAAAATACTTTAAATACACTATTCTGATTTTTTCTGATTTTTTCCAAATCCAAATAATCTGGACACCATTAATCTCATCAATTCAAAGGTAATTGTTAATGAGTATTCTGGTTTTAACATATGGATCTTAGGTACTCTCCCTGTAAAAAAGAAAACAATTGCAATAAAAAATATCCAAAATAACCTGAATCAGGCCTTGTACTTAACTTTACAATATAACATTTAAACTGTTTAAAATTCACAATACATAGGCAAATAAAACAACATATTCAATGCAGGTGTTTTTTCCACAAAAACTTAATACATGTACATGTATATGTAGAAATTTTTAACAGTTTTGAACTGCCCTACTGATCCTTAACAATTATGAAGGAGGGATAAATACAGGGAGGGATAACATTTCACCAAGAGCTTTATAATTATATATCTATATTTTAAATGGCAGACCAAATAGGTTTTAGTTAAAGCCTGCAATGAGCCTTCAGCCTCATCAAAGTATCTCATGTAGTACCTCTGTAAATGAAATAAAGCACCTTCTGCTATGATTCCTATTAGCTTTGAATGCAAGTTTATAAAAAAGTTAACCTATAATATTTATTGTTCTTTCTATTATTAGCAGAATGTACTGGAGCAATGTACAACTTTATTTCTTCAAAGCTTGTTCAGGGATTTTCCCGTTCAAACAGCCAAGCTGATGCATATGCTCAAAGAAAAAACATGTGAGTCATGTACATGTACATGTATTTGTCCTTTATCTATTTGACATGTCTGTTACACCAATCAAACACCTATATACTAGTAAAGCTATTTGAATTATATACCTGTCATTATGTCTGCCCATCTAGCCAAAAACTTGTCACCTTTCCTTTGAATGGCTGCAGTAGAGGCATCTAATAAGATGGGGAATCTGTATGCCAACAAGCAAAACATCATGGACCTGAAAAAATATGAAATATACCATAACGTTTTATGAAAACTGTGGTCTTTCATAAAATACAGATGTTGGACTTATGTCACCTAATAGGCATGCACATCATTGCCTGTTGGATTCTCTGATGTCAATCTACAGTTTTTTTTACATCTAAGCTTGAAGATCATCCCTTTTTCTAAATAGGGTTCTCCAATGCCAGAGAAGACTGTTCTTTAATCTAAGCTTGCAGATGCTTGGTCTTTTCTAAATAGATTTCTACAATGGCAGTGATAAATGTAATCCAGAAACCTAGGTTGCAGATGAGTATTTTTTTTCTAAACAACACTCAGGACCAAGGGTTTTCTGAAACCTAGACTTGTAGATTACTGCTCAATGTTTATAAATTTTGCAAGTCTTTGTTATAAATGTAAGCTGGGGCCTAGGTTTGTTGACCAATGCCTTTTCTCAAAACAGTTCTCCAATGTCTGACAAGTGTATCCTGCAACCTAAGCATGCAGATCATTCTACCAATGTAATGGCATAGGAATCATAAAATGTTAGAGGCATATTTTGAAACCTAGACACTCAGATTATTGCCTTTCTAAATGGGGTTCTTGAATGTCAGTGAGAGAGATTTTGTTGTCTACAGTTGCATATCATTGTCCTTGCAAAGTAATGATAATTGATATCAGAAAATTCTTTTTAAAATAATAAGGTTTGCAGAAAATTGCCACTGTGACTTTAATAATGGGGTTCTTCCTGTAAGTGACAAGAGTAATTGACTAAAGTGACCAAGAGTACAAAACTACATGCATTTCTTAAAATGAATTCCTTTTTTCAATAGCTTATTCCTTAACATTTTGTCTTACACCATATTTATCAAATGTATAGACTCAAGCAATGTAGCATAAAATATCACGATTGAAAACATTTCATTCAGCATGGTTGGGGCTCAAACTCATGCTCATTGAATTGCGAGTCTACATAATGAACCATGAGCTTTAACAAGTTGTACATGTATATGGTACAAACTCTTACCACTTAAAATCAAACCCAAACTTGTCCATCCATCTGTCATGGTAGATTGACATGACATCTTTGTCATAATTCCCATGCTGCAATGCTTCATCTAAAAATTCTGCAGCCAATTTCCCACCATCCATAGCATGATGGATTCCTTCCCCTTGAATAAAACATAAAATTTTTATGTGTACTATAAAAAACAATACCATACCACTGAAAAAAATTTTAATTTATTTATTAATGATGTCATAAAAAGTCCTTCTTTACTTATATACATGTACATGTATATTATATTGTCATCAGCATAATAGGTATGACTTTCTGTAAATTCATTTAAAGCTAGTGATATCTGAAGATAAGTAAAAAAAAATTTCCTGTCTGAGACATAAATACCTTATTTTCTTATCAAGGTATATGTAAATCAAACACAAACATACCAGTCCATGTCCAAATTACAATCCAACGAGCAAAGTAAAAACTTTAAAAACCAGCTTAGTCAATGAAACAATTAAAATCCCACCAGGAAAAAGAGGCCGGGTGCTCTAGAAGAGTAAGCACCTCCTGTCCAGCTAGATTCAACTGGTACGTGTGTAAACAAATAAATACTAGAACAATTCTGGTGAATACCTATAAAAGTTACACATGTACATATTTTACCTTTTTAAGTAATGAAGGACTGAAATACTTTGCATTTTGTGTTATGCATTTAAAATATTAACATGCATGTGATTACAATAATTGTATAAACTTGTACGTCATTTGGATCCTTAGTTACTCAATTCTTAAAAATACCTGTCAATGGATCTATCATTCCAGCAGCATCACCAACAATGAGTAGATGATTTCCGTAAGTCACTTTTTCCCCTCCAAGTCGTAAACTAGCTACAAAAAGATACACAACAAATAATAATCAATTTTTTTTTTAAGTTTCACATAAATGAACTAGTCAACTAAGTAGACAAAAGCAGTAGACTAAGTCTATTAATAATTTTTTTTCGAACATGAATATAAATATTTTTTCTTTTTTTCAATCTCTGAAATCTACCAAATGAAATAAAAAAAACATAATCTACAAGTCTATGTATAAGTTGTTAAAATGCATTTTAAACCAACTGTGTGATTAATATATAGCATATATAGTACTATATCTTATAGTGGATGAAAAAATTCTAATGGCATCGAGAATCAGTAAAATAGTAAAACACAATTGCTCTGTTTAACCATTTTACACTAAAAACATGTTTATTCTGTTAATCTTTATCATTTTGATGAAGTATGGACAGAGTGTCAACAGCAGAACAAAGCTGCTGGTAAAGTGGACACTGTAAACACTATTATATACAGTACAGTAAAACAAGTATATCAAGAGTTGTCCATGGGACCTAAGAACTATGGACTTTATAGAGAGATAGTCAATACATACAGGTTCTTTTGGTTGAAACATGAACCACATGGACCTTTAACCATGGGTCATCAAGAACAAATGGTCATCATATAAAAGTGGTCACTGCCATGACTAAAACAGGTTTTACTGTACATGTACATTTTTCTTTAAAAATTATGGCTTGATGGAGTAATCCCAGTATTTTTTCACTTTGATGTATATTGTAGCAGTCAGTAGTTTGATGGCTGGAAAAAACCAGTTTGCCTGAAAAAACTACCAATCTTTAGCAAGAAAACTGAACTTTATCACACTAGGATCTGCCCAGGTGGGATTCAAATCTAGGTGGTGATAGGAACTGTGATCCATAAGTGTGCACTGTGATCCATAAATGTGCACTGTGATCCATAAGTGTGCATTTTAGACTGCTTGGCCACCAATCCTCTGCTTAATGATGAAGACACTGCTGAGAGTTAAGTCTCTTTAATATTTGTTCTGTTTTTTTTTTTTTGTTTATTTTTTTTTTTTTGCACAAGTATTTTTGATTGTGCAGAATTCAAAATAAGAAGACTTTCCATTTTTATTTTTTAGTTATCCTTCGTCTAAAAACTTTCATTATTGCCAACCTGCTTTCATTCTTTCAATCTTGAAATCAGAACCAACTGCCCGACTTATATGAGGATCTTTATGCAACAGATGATCATGCCAGTAAGGCAAATCTTCGCCTTTTACTTTGGGATTACCCGGAATAATGTAACAACAATAGTTCAATTCATCATTTGGATGTCGAAACAGAGCTGCATAACCTAAAACATAAAACAGAACAGCAATGTTAATTCTGTCATAGCTGTGATCAATCCTTATATTAAATATGATTTAGTTTTAGTGGTTTAGTCTTTTAGCCTTCAAACTGATGGTGTCTCTCAGCTGTGTGTTTAACCCAAGTTGACCTAAAGTCAGAAAGTTTTTTTTTTTTTTTATAGGCCTTTATTCAAGTTATTGGTTGGTTCTGTACCAATATACATGTAATTGACTGAATGATTTGTGTTGTTTTTCTGCCACATCACTTACAAACTGCACAAACTAGTACTAAGATTAATCCTTGGGATTAATAAAAACAAGAGGCCCAAGATGGCTGTAATTTGCTCACCTGAGTTTAAATGTAAATGGTATGTCTTGATAATACCTGGTTAAGTCATAACATGTTGCCAGAATAGAAGTGGTTTCAGATAACATTATTTTTATTGTTTTTGGTTTTTAGCTATATAGGTCACTGTGACCTTCTTTTGGTAGCCAAAGCGACCGGAAACACAAATGAGAATGGCAATGGTCTAAAGGTGCTATTGACTAATATGAATGAAATGTGACCAGTAGTGTCTGAGAAAAAGTCTTTTGATGGATGTATGGATGGATGGCAGAGTTCCTATTCATAACAAAAGCTCACAATTTTCAGATCTGGATTTAAGACTTTGCAGATTTGAAACATTAATTAAAATATTAAAAAAAAAAATTGTAAAATTCAACTGCATATTATTTTAAAAAAATTGTTCAATTAATTTAAATAATGTCACATAACAATGATTTTGTAAAACAAAATAAAACAAAACAAAAAAAATTCAAGGTTTTAGCTAAATCTACATATCAGTATCACATGTATTTCAAAAATAATAATTACACTAAAAATAATAATTCATAACACCTCTTCCATGCACCATTGTAAGTCATAAAGTTCAGAAATTAACAAAAAAAAAAAAAAAAAAAAAAAAAAAAAAAAAAAAAAAAAGTGGCCTCACTGGGATTTGAACCCTCGACCCTTGGATTGCTAGAATTGAAAAAGTAAAGTTCGAAAAAAGCGACTTGTATTTTACAGAATTTCATGAAAATTGTCAAAGATATGTTTCTTCACATAAGAAAATGATGTTTGGAAAAAGAGTTCACCTAAATTAATTCATTATTATAATTTTTGTAAAAAAGTACTATTTACAATATACAAAAAATAAACGCAAAAATGCGTAACCTAATTTTTCACAAAAATTATTGAAATTCACAAACTTGGTATATAAGATGCTGTAGATGCCAAATATCAGATAAGATTTTATCTCAGTGAAGTGGTTTTGGAGAAGAAGATTTTTTTAGGTTTTTAAATATGTAGGTCATTGTGACCCACATTTGGTAGCTATGGCAACCAAAAACAAAATCTGAGAGGAAATGTTCTATAGATGCTTTTGACCAAGTTTAAACAAAATGTGACCAGAAGTTTCTGAGAAGAAGTCTATGAAGCAATTGTTGATGTTGGATGGATAGAAGGACGATGGAGGGTCTGCCTCTATTGATACCAATAGCTCACATGAGCACTTTGTGCTCAGGTAAGCTAAAAACTGTGTTGATATGAAAGCTGAAAATTCCTGATGTGACATAAAACAAGAAACCAATCGAACAATCTTCTGCTGACTCTGTGATTGTACTGAAAATGTGTTTATATACATGTATAAAATGTGATGCTACAATACAGCATTTATGTCCAGAAGCTTATTCTGCGCAAAAGATATTACTCCTTGGTCTCTGATTTTTCTATCTCTCACAAAGGTAAGGGATAAATTTTATTTATTCCAGTTACTGACCCCCTTCAAATGAACATGTATAATTATCTATACCTGGTAAAAGGTCTTTGTTATAGAAAACGGCACCATCAGCTTTAAATTTGTGTGTTCCTCCTTCTATATAAGCCCTGGAACATATGCTATCTGGAGGGCGAGTAATTATACCAAGAAGTGTGGCTAACTTAGATGGAGATCCATCAGCACAAACAAGTACCTGTTGTCATAAAAAAAGAGAAAAATTGGGGTAGTTATGATGTGCTATGCCCAGGTCACAGTTCTTTTGGTTTAATCATGGCAGGCACTTCTGAGATGGCAAAGAATATTGATGAATCAAGAAAAGCCAAAACAAGTAAAATGACAAAATTTATGTACTAGGGACTGTCATAACTGGGATTTAAACTTAAGCTGTATAGGATAATTCCACTTTACCATCAACACCCTAAGTGTGATACTTTAAGACCACTTTACCATCAACACCCTAAGTGTGATACTTTAAGACCACTTTACCATCAATACCCTAAGTGTGATACTTTAAGACCACTTTACCATCAACACCCTAAGTGTGATACTTTAAGACCATTTTACCATCAACACCCTAAGTGTGATACTTTAAGACCACTTTACCATCAACACATTAAGTGTGATACTTTGAGACCACTTTACAATCAACACCCTAAGTGTGATACTTTACGACCACTTTACAATCAACACCCCAAGTGTGATACTTTAAGACCACTTTACAATCAACACCCTAAGTGTGATACTTTAAGACCACTTTACCATCAACACCCTTAGTGTGATACTTTCAGACCACTTTACCATCAACACCCTAAGTGTGATACTTTCAGACCACTTTACCATCAACACATTAAGTGTGATACTTTAAGAACACTTTACCATTAACACCCTAAGTGTGATACTTTACGACCACTTTACAATCAACACCCAAAGTGTGATACTTTAAAACCACTTTACCATTAACACATTAAGTGTGATACTTCAAGACCACTTTACCATCAACACCCTAAGTGTGATACTTCAAGACCACTTTACCATCAACACCCTAAGTGTGATACTTCAAGACCACTTTACCATCAACACCCTAAGTGTGATACTTTAAGACCACTTTACCATTAACACATTAAGTGTGATACTGTAAGACCACTTTACAATCAACACCCAAAGTGTGATACTTTAAAACCACTTTACCATTAACACATTAAGTGTGATACTGTAAGACCACTTTACCATCAACACCCTAAGTGTGATACTTTTAGACCACTTTACCATCAACACCCTAAGTGTGATACTTTAAGAACACTTTACAATCAACACCCTAAGTGTGATACTTTAAGACCACTTTACCATCAACACCCTAAGTGTGATACTGTAAGACCACTTTACCATCAACACCCTAAGTGTGATACTTTAAGACCACTTTACCATCAACACCCTAAGTGTGATACTGTAAGACCACTTTACCATCAACACCCTAAGTGTGATACTGTAAGACCAATTTACAATCAACACCTTAAGTGTGATACTTTAAGACCACTTTACCATCAACACCCTAAGTGTGATACTTTAAGACCACTTTACCATCAATACCCTAAGTGTGATACTTTAAGACCACTTTACCATCAACACCCTAAGTGTGATACTGTAAGACCACTTTACCATCAATACCCTAAGTGTGATACTTTAAGACCACTTTACCATCAACACCCTCAGTGTGATACTGTAAGACCACTTTACCATCAATACCCTAAGTGTGATACTTTAAGACCACTTTACCATCAACACCCTAAGTGTGATACTGTAAGACCACTTTACCATCAATACCCTAAGTGTGATACTTTAAGACCACTTTACCATCAACACCCTCAGTGTGATACTGTAAGACCACTTTACCATCAACACATTAAGTGTGATACTTTAAGACCACTTTACCATCAACACCCTAAGTGTGATACTGTAAGACCACTTTACCATCAATACCCTAAGTGTGATACTGTAAGACCACTTTACCATCAACACATTAAGTGTGATACTTTAAGAACACTTTACAATCAACACCCTAAGTGTGATACTGTAAGACCACTTTACCATCAACACCCTAAGTGTGATACTGTAAGACCACTTTACCATCAACACCCTAAGTGTGATACTGTAAGACCACTTTACAATCAACACCCTAAGTGTGATACTGTAAGACCACTTTACCATCAACACATTAAGTGTGATACTTTAAGAACACTTTACAATCAACACCCTAAGTGTGATACTGTAAGACCACTTTACCATCAACACCCTTAAAAAAAGAAAGAGAATCAAAGCAATAAGACTAAAAGTCCTGAGGACAAAGTATCGACTGGTTCTCTTGGTGCTAGGATAATGGACTGGGAAAGTGGTTTGCATGAGCCAGCAAACCACTATAAAGTCACCCTATGTGTGGGCCAGTAAATGGCAGACCATAATACATGTACACACTTACACATATCATGCATACACAAACTTGTTCTCAGACTAATCTATCGAGATTAATAACCTTGCTCTCGGCGCAAATATCTGAAAAATGGCTGATGCGACGTTAAACAACATCATAACAACTAAATGTCTTATCATGTGACCAGAATGAACTTCAATTTCTGAATATACAAGAACAATTCTTATGCAAAAAAATTATGTTAAAAAACATCACATAAACTATTGACTTAATTAAGGGTATTTTCTGTTATCACTGTCTTACTTAATGCACAACTTTGGTGATAACCAATACATATGCCATATTCGTTAAAATTCCATTAAAAACTGTTGGACAATGCAACCATATCATATAAAATGAAAGTGTAAAGGCGGATTGCTCTTACTAATTAAAAATATTCAAAAAGCATCACAATTTAATAACTACCATGCCTTCATGTCATAACAAACACACATACATGTACCAAATTTCATTAAATTCATTCATTCAGACAGACGGACAGATAGCATATAATAATATAATATAATCCACTTTTTCCAAAAAGCAGGTTATAGCAAGAGTCACAGAAACTCTGTGAAAACCAGGTTTTTGATTTCTTAGAAGGGGGTTTAAGAGAGAAATGGTACCTAAAAAACAATAATTATGGATGATCATGTGTCTCACAGGGACCTGGTTGATAGTAAAGGGATACCCGTAATGGGTTAAGATTTAATATATATATATATATATATATATATAAAAGCATCATACATCAGAACATGTTAAAAGATTGCAATTATGACAAATTATTTAGAAATCTGAATGTTGTGTTTTCATTTCAATATAATTTCATTTAAGAAAAGATCCATAGTGGCATCTGCACCTAAATATATGTATATTCTGAAATATCCATTTTAATGCAAAGATAGTCAAAATCAAAATATTTTGCCACCATAATCATTTTACAAAACTAAAATTCCATAAATAGTGAATTCTACATCTAAATATCATCAAAAAAGCCAATTTCATGCCAAAAATTGTAAATTTCATGCAACAATTGCCATTTTAGTGCAGAAAACACAAAGGTCAAAATGTTGGTCATGACCTTGACCTTTGATTTTGGCTTCATTTTCATCAGCATTGCTAAAAATATGAAATTGAAAACCCCATGTTATTATCTTTACATATGGCCAAGATATAGCTAGAGGTTGCTTAATTTGTGAAATGACCAAGCAATTGTAACCTTGACCTTTGATGTATTTATCCCAAAAGCAATCCCAACCAAGATCTTATCACAATACATGTATGTGCCAAGTTTCTTTCAAGTTATCATTGGGAAACCATTTTTTGATGCCCGCCCCCCTGTACGCCCACCCACCCGTCGACATTCAGTAATCTAAGAACCAGGTTTCTACGAAAACCTGGTTAAAAAGAGCCTTTGAAATTGCTGTTTCAGTGAACACACTAGTATGACATTGTCATACACATACATGTGGCTCACTCTCAGTCAAGACCACATCAGGATGGTGTTGGCTTTACAATGTGATGATGACAAGGATTGAATCTTGGGCCATACTAGCAGAGAACACATACTATTATTCAAAAGATTTTAATATTTGTTTATTAATAAACTTTTAACAACATCTTTATCTTTCAAGACTTCGGGCTTAAAATAATATCAAAACCATTATGTATATCAGAAATGTTTTATTCAATAAGATGGGTGGGTGATGTTGTGAGGATGGTGGTTGGGTGGGGGTTATATCATACCCTAGCTTTAAATGTCTGGTCACCCCCTTCCTTATACACTGTCCAAAGTCCAGCATCATTATCAAACTTTGCATCACCAACAGGCCATTCTTCTCGTAAATCAGCACCCATTCTGTAAGTAAAGTAGAATAGAATATTTTGTATATAAATTACACAATCACAATCGCAAATGTCAATTCTCATATATGAGTACCAGTAATATTCATATACTCTCCAGAAATGTGAAGCTTGGACAAATGAGAGACAAATAATGAAAAAAAGATAAATTGTTACTTATATCAGCATACTTAATAACTGGCAACAAGTTTTTTCTTTAATGGCATTAAACTGACCAGAATACATGTAATACAACTGAAAGATTTTAAAATATACACTGTTCTACCAAAGCCTTTTTTACAAGAGAATTTCAATTATATTTTTAGCAAATAAAACTAATGTTTATAGTCATTTTCAAATACTATACATTTTCAAATGTACTACTAAAATACTGTAAAACAATTTATATTTGCATTGTACAATTTTGCAGAAGAAACCTGTCAGAATATTCAAAGTGTTTAAATTTCATGCTGTGAAGTATGTTTAAAGGGCAGTAACTCCTGTTGGACAACATACATTTTACAACGTGAAGACATTGGTGATACAATCAGTGAGTAACTGCTCGGTTACTCACACTTGATTTTTGCTTATTAGGTTATTTAATATATCACAGTAAAACATTCATTAATAAACATGCTTTCCTAGTTAAAAAAGGAGACTTGGGTTTAAAAGCACATCCTAGATCATAGAGATGATGACAATACATGTATATCCAAGGCAAAAAATATTAATGCTTCAAAAGATGGTCCAGACATTTTAGTAATTTAAAAGTTTTTTAAAAAACTGTAAAGTAAACCTGATTTGATGCATAAAATCGTTTTTGAAAGCCAGTATTTAATTGTTTTATGTTAGATATCCAGCTATCAAGTGTAATATTGATTGTGTAGCTTGGATAGTAATTAGACTGGTGTCGGTTGAAAGTTTGGTAACAGGTGTTCCCAACATTGATTTAATATGTTGTTTGTCAAAATTTCTGCAATGAATTTATTTTCGCAGAAATATATTTGATCGCAAAAACAGCAAAATTAAAACTCTCACAAATATTAAGCATTGTACAGTATTGAACTCGAATGATGTTTGGTTGAGACAAGTTTTACTGTACCTTTTTGCTGCCATGGCAACTGCTTCATCTAAGAGTATACGTTTACATGCTAAGGCTGCAGGAATTTCACCAAGTTCTTCTTTACTTCTACCTATGTAACTTAATCCTCCGGGACTGACCAGACCACCGTTATCTGACTAATATATATAATATATTTTAAAACAAATACAAATAATATTTCATCGAAAACTTTACCACTTTAGTAATCAGTAATAAAAGTATTGAAAGATTTCATGATGCATGTAAAGGAGGAAATGGGGTTGGGGGTGTGGTGGGCAGGGCTCATTGACCTTTACCACTTGCTTAAGTATAACAGTATATTATATTTATTAGGTTCCTTTGCTTCCTATTTCAATCCATACATAATCTCTATATAAAGACTCCTGTGTATAAAGTCCACATTTTTATATATTTGGACCAATGGGTAGTCTTTATACATGTTTTATATATTTTTGGACCAATGGGTAGTCTTTATACATGTTTTATATATTTTTGGACCAATGGGTAGTCTTTAAACATGTTTTATATATTTGGACCAATGGGTAGTCTTTATACATGTTTTATATATTTGGACCAATGGGTTGTCTTTATACATGTTTAATATACATGTATTTGGACCAATGGGTAGTCTTTATACATGTTTTATTGTATTACAAAAACCAACCTAAAAATCAGCACATAGTTGGCTTTTATAAATATGAATTATTTCAAACTTGAAGTTATCAAGGAAATAGAGGTACCTGGGTGGGCATGTGGTTTGAAGCACCAGCATACAAAACACAGCACCTTTGACTCTTTGTTTAGAATCCTCTTTAGGCAAATCCTAATGTGAGAAATTTTGTCAGTGGCTTGCCAAAAGATGGTCCCTTTCATCCCACATCAGATTGCAGCAATAAATGAACAAAAATGTTAATTGGGGCATAAAAAATCAACACAGACCCAAAGACTCTGTAAGGCAAAATAAATACTGTAAATCAGGAAATTCTTATGTCAGATAATTTTCGCAAATATCATTATTATCATTATTTCAAATATTTGCATACATTTATTTTCATGCTGTTGGGTGATAATCAGTTCAATTGTTGATGAAATATACATCAAAATAAATATTGTGAATTTCAAAGTTTTAATTTACATTGTGTTACTCTTCCAAATTTACACAAAAATAGAATAAACATGAACATTTTCAAATTTACAGTAGTGTCTATTACAAATCCAATATGAGCTGTCATTTGTTAACTGTTACTACTGTAAACCAACTTTTATTCGTGGCTATTAACTTTCGCGATTCTCTCATCAAAACTATTTCGCGACTATTAACTTTCACGATATGGAGTATAGCTAGAAATAAGAAAAACCCTAAACTTTTGCGATACGGACTATAACTGATTTTTTAACTACTTCCGTAAATAAAGTGTTGGTAAACAGTAGTATATACATCGTATGTCCTAGTATACTAAGTGATATTAATCCGATAACGAATTTAATAAATAAGTGATTTATACTCACTAGCGTTTGGCATTTTTGTATTGTTTAAGCTCATCACATTTTATTATTACTTGTGGTCTTAGCCATGTTGGTTGTACAATGGCTTCAAAAATCGAAAACTGGATCAAATGTACCAAAGACACCAGAATTTTTTTTAGAAATATGTGTTCCTGATCCAAATAATGAAACACACCACAGAAAACTGCTGATGTGCAGTATGCCGGTTCGGAAGTTTTAAAAGTTTCGTCAACTTCATTTTGTATAATACCATTTTCGACAACAAGTTAAGCAACAATTAACTTCCGCGATTATTTTGCTCTCAAGAAACACGCGAAAGTTAATAGCACGCGAATAAAAGTTGGTTTACAGTATCTATTAAAACCTGTTCATTAAATTAATGAAAGGTAAATTTATTTTAATTACCACAAGAGCCTTCTTCTCTTTGATAAGCTGCTCATATATGCCCATATCAATGAGAATTTCTATAGCTGTCTTACAAACAGCATCTCCACAGTATTTATCTCTGGGAAATTTTTTCTTCTCCAGTAGCAGACATTTCCATCCTAGCTTACCTGTAAACAAAAGAAAAAATATGTAATTCACATTTTAGCTTATTTTTAGCTAAAAGAACATGCTAAGATTAGATTTTAGCTTTCCTGTACATGTACCTGTATACAAGAAAAATAGACTGTCCTTATGAAGTTTACCTGTTCACTATAAACCATCGTTTTTAAAGGTCCCTTCAATTCATATTTCAACAAGAGACTCAGGGGCCTTAATGCTCACCTGAGATATGTCCATCCTGAGGATATACCCAAAATCATTTGCAAAATGATACATACAATATTCTAATATATATGCCTATACAAAAAGTTGAGGTTTTCAAGATAATTAACAATTTCAGTCTTCTTATGCATCTATGACCTTGACCTTTGAATGTATGACCTTCAACCATATATCAAGATGATCATCATATCAATACCTATAATATTCTAATATATATGCCTATACAAAAAGTTAAAAGTTTTCAACATAATTAACAATTTTAGTCTTCTTATGCATCTATGACCTTGACCTTTGAACTTAAGACCTTGATTTATATATCAAAATGATCGTCATATCAATACCTACAATATTCTAAAATACATGCTTTTACAAAAAGTTTATAGTTTTCAAGCTAATGCACAATTTTAATATCCATAAGCAAAAAATAACTCCTACATGGATTACCATATACCGATAGGTACGAAACTTAGTACCTTGTTAAATTTTGCCATGCTGAACATTTTAACAATGTTTTAATGTTATATATCTCTTACAGTTTTGAAGAAAATCGCGTAAAACTGCACAAATCACAAACTAGGTCATGACCTTAGTCTTTGACCTTGACTCCATTTTCAAGAAAAAGTTGAAACTGAAAACCCCATGTCATTTTCTATTCATATAGTCAAGTTATAATAATTTGAAGATATTTTATGAAATTTTTTAAATTAAACGCAAAAACGCGTAACCTAATTTTTGATAAATTTTATGAAAAGCTTAAGACCCTAGAGAAGCCATTGAACCCATGACCTCCCACTTACTGAGCAAGCACTCTACCAACTGAGCTACCGCAGTGGTCCCGTATTAAGACCTATGTTTTAATATCTCTTTCCTTCACATTTAATCAAAACAGAATCCCTACATGCACATTAAGACCAGTGTTTTCAGGGTTTCCCTTGCTTCAAATTTCAACCAAAAAAATCTAAATAACAATGATTTACTTGTATCTTTTAAGACCTGCCAGTGATTTAAGTTTTTTTTTTAAGATTTAAGAAACCCTGTATAAAAAGATCACCTATTAAGACCATATTTGTTAGAACCCATACACAGGTTTTACTCAATTTTTTTCTTAAATCGGCAAATACTAACCAAGGTAGTAAGCACAAACAGCTCCTGCTGGACCAGCTCCAGCAATGGCCACATCATAATGTTCTTTGTCCACATTCTGAAGAAAAATACAAGAGTACATTTAACAAAGCCCAATTGAACAATGCAGCAGCCAAACCAGGACCTTTCCAATACTATCTGAAAGTTCTAATGACTGAACTGGCTATTTTGAAACAAAACCACCAGGTTCAACCCTGGTGCCAACCTCTTGGATGGCCATTTACTAATCCCAGATAAGCCTGATTATGTAACAGAAAAGAAAAAAAAAACATGCACCAGCAAAATCATTACTTATGTCCATCCCACTACTAGATGAGTGCTCTACTGATTGTAACCCAATCACCTAATGACTCTGGTCCAATAAGCAATATAACCATCTGAAATATTGATGTTATTTGCCAGGGGTCCCTCCCAAGGAGTGTGATGGGCGAGAGAGAGAGAGAGAGAGAGAGAGAGAGAGAGAGAGAGAGAGAGAGAGAGCAAAAACACATCAGTTTTGTAAGTATCTAAATCAAGTATCTAAAGGGCCGAGCCAGTTGTGTTGATGTTATGTTGTATATTGTATACATATTACAGCAATTTAATGCCAGACTTTCTGGTCCAGATATTTTAGACTTGTTGAAGAGGACTAACTTTTCACCTGAAAGGGCTGGGTTCAATCCTCAGCTTGGGCACTCTTTGAGGAAGTGGATGTTTTCTTCAAGTGTGTCCTCCCTCCTCAAAATATTGTCATTTCCCATTCCAAGATTATTTTATTAAAATTACTTCCTGATTAATGTCATAATTTCAAATTAAGTTATGAGTCTTCAGATTATCATAATAAACTCCAGCCAAATAATTAAGTTGCATTTCCAAACATACATGTATATGACTATCTTATTATATAAGTTATTGTAATATAGTTATCAGGAAAAAAGTCCCCTTTCCCTGAAAACAGAATCAAATCCAGGTCACCCAATAGTAAAGAAAACATATGGTAATTATGTTTCAGCTAAAATACTCACACAGGATTTTTTAACAAAAATTTAACAATGAGGATATTTAAATTTAAAAGGACAATTCTTTCCTTCTTTGACTTTATAGCTGGTCAGGTAGTTCATTCAGTAGAGCATCCTGCTAGTACTATTTAGAAGGTCCAGGGTTCAAGTCCCAGTTTGGCATTGGATTTTTTCTAACCTGTTACACTTAGGGGCTTGTCTGACCCTTAGTACTGGCTGACCAATTCAACAGAAATTCAACAGCAGAAAGACAATGCTGCTAGTTAATGTTGTTAATCACACGTTAAACATGTACCAATCTGGAAAAATTAATAAAAGTGATTGGTCAGCCTGTCTAGTGAATATAGCCAACCCCTAGTCCAAGGATAAAACCTGGTTATGGTAGTTATGATTCAAAGTATTTGAATTGCAAAACAGTAAGGGAGGATTATGTGGCAGTAGTGTTGGAAAGGACCTGGTTTAGCTGCTGGATATTTTTCTTTTCCTGTAACACTTCCATTTGAATACATGACATATCGGCCCTAAGACCACTCGGCCCAAAGACAAGTCGGCCCCATCTTAAGACAAGTCGGCCCTGAAAAATAGACAAGTCGGCCCACAGTTGAAAGACAAGTCGGCCCCCTTTTGTAGGTATCGATTTTAATGTTTTAATTAATGGACAAGCCGACCATTGTGTTTGTTATAATAATATATATTTTGCAAAGTTGTGTATTGTGTTTTCTGAACAGATGTAATTACTGTCTGATTCACGTCTGCCGTAACACTAGTTTTTCAAGGTTTTAGAACAAATGTTACCAATCTTTCAACAACTTAGTTCAACATTTGCGACCTTAAATGCGAACTATATATATATATAGGGTTTCCGTATCTGCGAGTCCAGGGTAAACGCACAATTAAAATAATATGTTATTTTTTTTTTGATAATTTCAATGAATAAAATTGGAGCATTTTTTTTTTTTAATTTTATTTTATTTATTTATTTATTTATTTATTTTTTTTTTTTTTGAGATATGATACTTAAAGCTTACCAATTTTCTGATTTTTTTTTTTTTTTTTTTTATTTTTATTTTTTTTTTTTTTTTGATTTTCTAAAAATATATTTTTTTAAAAGTAGATATCTACTTTATATATCACGATCCGTGACATTCTTTTTCTAAAATTTCATTTCTTTTAGCTGTAAATAAACGGAATCCTCTGACCGGTGTTGCACTGGCTGCAGGTCCAGTCAAAGGGCTACGCTTTCGGGTGATCAAACAAAAATAATTAATTATATTTGAAACTGATTCTGTATATTAATAAAAAAAAATCATTTTATTTTATTATACTTCAGAAATTGGGCCGACTTGTCTAGAAAGTGAGGCCGACTTGTCTTGGGGACGGGATGGAATAAGGCCGAGTTGTCCGGGGGCCGACCTAGTTTGGGGCCGATTTGTCCTGTTTCCTTCCATTTCACTTGTAAACATTCATTTTTCTTGAATGTTAAACAATATAAAATAAAGTCAAATCAACACAGGGTGATATTTACGGAATTAAGCCGAATCGACCCAGGTCAAACTGACATTATGAGGAAACGACTCTGTGTGAATTTTTATAGGGCAAGACGACCCAGATTCAGATGAGACAGCTCTTATGCACGTCTAAACATGTTAAATAGTTAACCGGTAGATATTTAACAGTTAAATGCATCATTAACTACTGCACCGTGCACGTAATCATCATGGTATACCGATGATATAGAAAAACAAAATAATTAAATAAATAAATAAACCTTGGTGTCATCTGAGGGATATTTTCTCGGAAATTCCTTTATCTGTCGTTTTCTTTTTCCAGCAAGTTTGACATACAATATTAAAATCACTACTGCCACTGCAACCACAACTGCTACTGTTGCTAAATCCATTCTGATGGTTGACCTTTGACTTACAACTTAACCTTGACCTTCTTGATAATCTTGTCAATATTAAATAAAAAATTGAGTAACTCTCAAAATATATTTATATAATAAATATCAAAAAATAAGATTTTTGTCAAATAAAAATTTATTTGTATAAAAATCGTGCACTTAATCATGAGAAGGACCGCACTAAATATTAACTTCTCATCCCACATGACGTCAGGCACTCGAACCACCCTGTTGTTTATTTCGAAACTAATTTTATTGTAAGAACTCGATCTAATAATGCCGAAACACAATATATGTGAATAGTAAGTATAGGTCTTAAATGTGTTTTATTTTCTTATTGTGATTATTTTGTTAACTGGTGTTAACAGGGGGTATTTTAGATTGATCGTCAGTATGTTGCCGGCTGATAATCATGTGAAGAATGAATGTATGGCGTCCGTTGTGAAGGCTGATTGTATTAGAATTTTCCCCTTAAATAAACTTTTCGTTTTCCTGTCTAATTGGAAACTGTCATGGGGGCTTGTTTTAATTTGTGTGATATCCGATTTATCCGTGAACGAACCACGCTGTTTGTCAGATAATGAGATATCATTGGTCGATAGGCCTATTTAATAAGTACATTAACGATTTTTATTGATCACAGACCACAGGCACTTGTTTCGTATACGGGGTCCCCCCTACCTATATTTACCACAAGGTACCTAACTCATTTTCGGGCAGCCCCCACTTCAAGCTTGTATTTACTAATAAATCAATCACAGGCGCTTGTTTCGATATTTAAAAAAAATAAAACCCCTCGACCCTAACATGTGTCATTGATTCAGGACTTGCAAAAAGTATTCTACCAACCAAACTATCTAAGAGTATTTCACTCCAGTTTGCTCCACCTTCTAACAACTGATTATCCGGATAAGTGAAAAAATCTTGTAAAGGGTGTAAAAACTTTTAAGTTGCTCATTCAGTCCCTGCTCTTTAAAATATGAATATGTACATGAAAATCACGTTGGCAGGTGGTTCTTTATTTTTACTTAAATACAATTTAGTGTTTTCAACTGTTATATTTTGGTACACCAGTGAAAAAAGACACAGTGAAATTTCACCACCACAGAACTACCAAACTATGGTACTGTTTACCATATATTCTAAAAAATCTTTTTAATAATTAAAAAAAAAACCTTATTATAATTCTTTATCATCATTCACCAAAATTATGAAAATCCAAATGGTTTATTTAGATTTTTCTAGACCTTTGTATTTTGGACTATCAGTGTAGTCATACATAAACTAAGGTAGGTTAACTAGCCAGGCCATCTTGATTTTGTTTTTAAAATGTTCCTCTTGATTTTTATTAATTTATATTTTACCCTGGTTGGATTGTGTATACTACAAATTGTGTACTCTACAACTATTTTGATTGTTATTAATTTAATATGATTTCATAATACTCATCAGGGTATGGCATGTCCAGTTTTGGTTGTGTAGGTAAGGTCTGGTAGACCACAAGCGAGAAAGATTTTTCCTTGTTATAGATCCTTACTGGTTGGCTTGGTACCAGTATAATTAAAAACCAAGTAGTCAGCAGTGGTCAGTGACATTGTTGGCAAGTCGAAGAGCATTCTAAAGATGCCTTAAATATGCTTTAGTACATTGAAGATCAAAACACTTGCACACTCACACCACATAAACTTGTGTTAAGATTAATTGTTGTGAGCAATAAAAATTGTCTCATTAGGAATAACTGAAAAATTGCTGATGTGGTGTAAGACAATATTCAACATAAACCAACAAAATTGCGGATCAGATTCTATAATACCTGTATGTTTTTTTAACCTTTTTTAATGTACAAATTACCATGATAGAAGCTTCATATTTGTTGCTTGATTAATAAATAAGCCTATGATTAAATAGGCTTCACTAACTGTATTCTATTTTTCTTGTGGTAATTTGACCATAACTAACTGACCAGTTTTGTAGTCGGTATTTAATCTTAACTTACATTGTCATTTACATATGAACAATTTTGATATTTCAGGGTTAGCTCTGCCATTCGCCAATTTAGCCAATTGCTAATTTTTATGAATTCTGGCTCCAAATAATAGCTTTTGGCTAATATTTTTGCTCTAAATTATTAAATTTCCATATGAGGCAGATGAAAATCAATGACTTTTTATTTTTATTTTTTAAGTACGAAAAAGTAACTGCTGATAATCAGTAACAATTTATACAGCAGATTAGAACTACATTTTTGTCACTTTTCTTAGTTAGTTTTTCTGGCTCCTTAAAATATAAATTGGCTCCTAAATTTTAACATCGGCTAAAGACTTGGCTCAAATCTTTTAAAAGCCAGAGCTAACCCTGTATTTTGTTATCTTTTCATCGATAACTGCTAATTATCATTACCTTTATACTTTCAGTCGAGTGGTGTTGCCTATGGAAGTAGATGAGGTATGTTGTATATATATATTTATACCTTAATTGATGGTGGATTACAGACAAAACAGTTTAAATGAATTGGGTTCAGTAGCTTACTGTGTAATATCCCATAGCATTTGTGAGGACTCTCTGTGCCTCACATGAGGAGAAATATGTAGTACATGTATTAGAAAGTTTGTTACCAGTAATTTGCTAGCTAAATGTCAGTGGTTTTCTCATAGTACTCCAGTTTCCTCCACCCTTCTGGAATTGACCATCTCAAAATAGTAGGAGAATCTTGACTCAGGAGTTAGACACTATTCTTAATTCTGATTTGTTGGAGACAATTATTTTCTCTTGACCTGGATTTCATCATTTATATATGATGCTTATTTTCCTGTCTAAAGACACCATTCTGGATATTTATATGCTGACAAATCACATTGATTGAGAATTTCCACTTCTTTCATTTTATTCAACCACCTCATGGGTTCATTCTTAGAGACTAGAAAGTCCATCTTGAGAGTGGGTGGTGGAGGTTTCAAACCCTTGTCATGTCATACATAAGACTTTAAAATATTAGATACTAGACTCTTGCCTAGCACCTAAACAAAAAGTCCCCAAGTGCATGCTAGTACATCTCATACATACATTCATACATGGAATTGCTTGTAGGTTAATCCTTAGAGATTTATAACCTGCTCTCATTGCAGATCTATATATATGAAAAATGCTGATGTGACCTTGAACAATATAACACATTTTGCATCCAACCAACTGATCTTTTTTTTCTTTGCGGCAGCATATATTGCCCCTGTCTTTTTAGTAGTTTCACTGACTAACTGACCTTGACATCACAAGTGGGTTGTGTAATATTCTTTTGCCAAAGAATTGAACACATTGACATGTAGGTCAAAAGTTAAAGGTTTACCAAGTTATTGATAGTAGACTTGACAAGAAAATGCACTCTCTCAGATGCTCTTTGTCATAAAGATAGATATAGTTTTCTATAATAGTATACTGACAGTTGGTGTTGTATATGTTGAGTTACTATGTATGTAAAATGATTTTTAACTTGAAAGTAAAACACAGCAATGCATTATTTGAATAGCAAGTCTTTATTGTAAAAAAAATTTAAAAATCAATCATAAAATTTGTTTCATAATAGGCATTGGGAATTGGCCTCAATTTCAACCCAAAAGTTTTTACAGTGATATCTCTGACAGTACTCTACAGTATTTTGTACCTTTTTTTACAGTACCAAGTGGCACAGTTGTACTCAGTAGCAGAGGCTAGTAAAAATGAAACAGGTGGAGGGGAAGGTATAGAAGTATTAAAAAATGAACCTTTTGATATGGATGATGACTCAACAAAAGAACTTCATCCACCAGCCCCCTTGATAGCTGATGGTAAAGAATACAGAAAAGGACAGTATACTAAAAAAATCTATCATTTAGCATCGTACGTACATTATTCTCCTCCCTTCTCTCTCTATTTTTCACCCTTCTCTCTCTCTCTCTCTCTCTCTCTCTCTCTCTCTCTCTCTCCTTGATACATATACAAGGACAGTAGATGTATGCAAAAGGATTTTATAATTATTTTGATGTTCCTGTAATTATTTCCAAAGAATTTAGAAAATTTGAAACATTTTTCACAGAAGTCATCAGTTAGTGGTAAGTCTCTAAACATTGAATGTTGCAAGTATCTTAGTTTTTTTTAAAAATAAATCTAGTGCTGTTACCTGTTAAAACTTTATATTTTTCAGACAAAACTTCAACATTTTTCCATTGTTGCTTTAGTCTATTTTAGTTCAAACAAAATTCCACTAAATAATTTTTAGCTCACCTGACCGAAAGGTCATGTGAGCTTATGACATGGCGCAGCCTGTGTATGTACGTGCATGTGTGAGTGTGTGCGTGCATCATTAACACCTATTTTCGACTTCTCCTCCAAAACTGCTGGACAGATTTCAATGATTCTTAGTCAGAGGCATATATGGGCCAGTGCAATTCAGATTTGTTCATGGGGTTACCATGGCTACCAAAACTAGGTCAAGGTGACCTAGGGGTCCAAAAATCTTAAAAAAATCTTCTTCTCCGAAACCGATGATGGGAGAAAAAATCTGATGTGATATTTGGCTTCTCTAGTTTATTTAATTATACCCTCTGCAAACTGTCCAAGTTTAGAGAGGGAGTATAAAGGAATTATTTATGTCTGTCTGTCCATCTCATCTGTCTGTGTAAAATCATAAACATTCTAGAACTTCCATGGCAGTAAATGGATTTTCATTTCCACAGGGAAAAACTTGGCACAAATCTATACCAACATGAGATAATGTATCATATATAAAACTAAGATACATGTATAAGTTAAAGGCAAAGGTCAAAAAGTCAACTCTATGTTGGGGTTAGGGGTATTTCGTTCTCAAGAGACAGTTTTAGTTTTTCTCCGAAATTTTGCAAATAAAACAAAACTTTATAAATTTTATGTCCCATTTTCATTTGAATAATGCAAATATTTATTTTTTTGTTACTTAAAAGTTGTTAAGTGTATTTTTTTTGGCATTATAGAAAATGAAATAAAATCTGAATTTGAAATTTGATCATAATTCCCTAATAATGTTATCTTATAACAAAATGTTTTTCTCTGTTTCAGACGGGTACCAGGATTTATAAGAATGATAGCACCAAAAGGTTCACTAGATATTCATGAAGAAGCCTGGAATGCTTATCCATATTGCAGGACAATTATATCAGTAAGTAATTATATATCTCTATGTACATGTACATGTATGTGTGGCTGTTTAGTTAAGATTGCTGACCAGTGATTCATGGGTGGTTAGTTGAATCCATAGTAAAACCACATATATATCACATTCAATTTTTTTTTCATCCAACCCACAGAGCAGGTAAGCAGATAGAAGCCAGTATAAAATTATGTACTTGCAAGGTTAATTTTGTGGTGGCCTGGTGTCCATTTAAGATGAAATTGTGTACTTTTAAATTCCTTCATGCCACTGAAATGGATAAGCATTATCAGATGAGCTCAGGATATATGTTACATGTATATATGGTTAATTGTTCCTCAAATTCTATCTTGGAATGGAGCATCATTCTCCAAGTCCTATATTTTCACAGTGCACTTATGAGAAAATTGGAGAGCTTTTTACATTGCAAGAATGCTTTTACTCATAGTAAAGTTGACAGTATAAGCTTCAAAATTTAAAAAGTTTATAGTATAAAATCCTCTTGTAGTAAATGTGGGAATTTTAGTGATAATTTGATATTAGTATAAGTACAGAAATACCAACCATTACATATGTGCCTAAATTTTTTCCCCTAAAACAATAAGGTCCAATCTGAAAAAAGGGCAGAAAATTTTGTCCTGAACAACAAACCCAATTTTGTTTAAAACTAGCATCTAGTCTAGGTTGTTTCTTTTACTAACATTTAAAATACATTTTACCGTATAAATTCGAATTTGGGGACTGTGGTGGCCAAGTCATTAGTTTCAAACTGTGGTTTTCTCCCAGTTGAATGCAGGTGAGAAATTTCGAATTTGGGGACTGTGGTGGCCAAGTCATAAGCTTAAAACTGTGGTTTTTTGATCCCAGTTGAATGCAGGTGAGAAAGGTTGTTTCTATTACTGACATTGTAAATACATTTTACCTTATAAATTCGAACTTGGGGACTGTGGTGGCCAAGTCATTAGCTTCAAACTGTGTTTTTCTTCCCAGTTGAATGCAAGTGAGAAAGGGTTTTATGTTCTAGGCCCTCATTGATTGACTTGGTTCCAGTATATTGGTTTGAGTGGTCTGTATTATTTATTTGTGACATTTCAGGTGAATGTACTAACACTCTTTAAGGTCACCATAAGTGCACACTAGTACAATGCAGATCAAAGACACTTGAACATAAACTTATGTTAAGATTAATCTTCATCTTAATAAAAAATGTCTTGTCACATATCGCTGAAAAATGGTTATATTGATGTAGAACAACATTCAACCAACCAACCAACCAACCAACCAACCAACATATTCATTATTTGTCATATTTAAAACAGCATACACTACACTAAGTACAGAAGTCAGAATTTTTTGTCATACATGTATTTTTATAACAGTTATCAACAATAACACAATATTGACATTTCTTGAATTAGCAACAAGATTGAAGAGCTAAACTAAATCCCCATGCCTTATTTACGTGATTCATTTTAAATTTTTTAGGTTTAATATATTGTCTATATTGGGGTAATATAAAAAGATTTTCAATTTCTGTATAAGGAACGGAATGTAGATTGTCTGAACTTTAATGCTTTTCTACAATTGCTAAAATAAGTAACTTGTACATGTGTTTATTTATATAAACATGTACAGTATGTGTCGGGTAAAAATTAGGTTACAGTTTTCACCTTCCTAATTTGTTTATAATTTCTATTTCAGAATCCAGACTATATGAAAGATGCATTTTTTATTAAAATAGAAACATTTCATGATACAGGCAGCGGTAAAAAAGACAATGTAAGTATATATTTATTTAATTACATGTGCATTTTTATGCAAAGTTTTGCACCAGAGAACCACAAGACCCTTCAGTCTTTGGAACGGTATGTTTCTCACATGAATATAGTGTTGTAATTGACATTGTTTACATTAAAATATTAGCTAAACATTGTTGGCACAGATCTGGAAAAGTCTTTAATATTTGTAATTTGTCTGGAAATGTTCTGGAAATCCAAACAAAATGTTCTTTAAAACATCCGGGATATTACTGAAATTTCATCAGCCAAAAGCCTGTCTGAACTCTGAAGAAAGTGGAAACTATTAAAACAATCAGAAACAGTTTAGCATAAAATGTTACAATGATAGAAAATGGTGCTAAATGCAGTGCTGCAGATTGTTTGGAAAACCAGGGGCCCAAGGGGCCGATTCTGTGCAAAAAAATAAGGGCCACTTTTTAAAGTTAAGGGCCAATATTTTTTTCGTTATCAAAAATACATAATTTAATTTTGATGTCATATTAGATGTTTTCCTTCAGTCTATGAATAGACTTGAAATCACAGCATCATTCTGCATGAGTAATTACGTTCAGCAGACGACATGAACATGTCTAAAGCTGAGCGACCACGTGACAGCTCTAACAAATGTTTACAATTAATAAATAGTGGCTTTAGTGGGTGTTTAAATTCTTTTTACTATGTCTTGAATTATATGTTGTTTCATTTTTACCGCTTATTCACCTCGGGTCTTTATGGGCAAAAACAAGAGGATGCTACTTCGCTTCCTTTTTGACATTTTTATTTTTCGTTTTACAACTACCGTAAAATCAGAGGTATTCCGAGTAACAAAAATTTTTACAGACACTTCCTGTTTCTGATTTTTTAGCTCAACTGGCTAAAGCCAAGTGAGCTTATGGCATGATGTGTGCGTGCGTCCATCTGTCTGTCCGTTAACAGCAGAAACTCTGAAACTACAGGGCCAATTTAAACAAAACTTGGCAGGAATGATCCCTAGAAGGTGAAGATGAAAATTTTTACAATTGGTTTCCATGGCAACCAAAAGTAGGTCAGAGTGACCTAGAATGCAAAAAAATTAAAATAAGTTTCTTTTCTAAAACCATAGGTTATATGCAAAATCTGATGTGATATTTGGCGTCTAAACACCCTTAGACAAAGAGGTTGTACATTTGGTGAAATTCCATCAAAAACTAGGTTACAAGTTTGTAGCGTTTTTTTGTCATACATTGTAAAAAGTGCAAATAAGGCTTATAATGGGATATCAACTTTGAAAATCTTCTTCTCTGAAACCATGAAGCCCTAAGCTTTCATATTTGGCAGTTAATATCAACTTGAGCCACTTTACCAAGTTTGTACAAATGGTGGCCCCCTGTCCATTTTTGGCCCCACCCCAGGGGTCCATTTATCTGCAAATGCATATATTGGAAATCAAGTTTAAAACCTTCTTCTCTGAAACTGTAAGGCCCAAAGCTTTCATATCTGGTATTTAACATCAGCTCAAGTCCCTTTACCAGGTTTGTACAAATAACACCCCCCCCCCCCCCGGCCATTTTTGGCCCCATCCCAAGAGCCAATATATCTACATATGCATATATTGGAAATCAAATTTAAAAATCTTTTTCTCTGAAACTGTTAGGCCTAATGCTTTCATATTTGGCATTTAACATCAGCTCAAGTCCCTTTACCAGGTTTGTACAAATGGTGGCCCCTGGGCCATTTTTGGCCCGACCCCAAGGCCCAATATATCTACATATGCATATATTGGAAATCAAATTTAAAAATCACCTTCTCTGAAGCTGTAAGGCCTAAAGCTTTTATATTTGGCATTTAACATCAGCTCAAGTCCCTTTACCAAGTTTGTACAAATGGTAGTCCCCAGGCCATTTTTTGGTCCCACCCCAGGGGTCCATATGTCTTCATATGCATATATTGAAAATCAAATTTAAAAATCTTCTCCTCTGAAACTGTAAGGCTTAAAGCTTTCAAAATCAGCTCAAGTCCCTGTACCAGAGGCCCGTTCAAGAGTGCGTATGTACGCGATAGCATTGACTTCTAACCGTTCAGGAATGGTTGTATGCGCAAGCGCACGCGAGCAACCGCTATGAATATTTTAAGTTGTTCGCCTTAGATTCAAGATGGCGTCGTATAGTTAAATATTAAAGAAAATGATCTTAGTGAATTCTGAAAACAACATGCAGTATTGTTTTTTGTCAGTGAAAGTGTGTTAAATCGTTCAAATAAAGGTATTAACGTTTGAATTATTTCAAACATTTGTGAAGATGCATGATATGAGTGTGTTTTTAAGTTTTTTGGGAGGATTTTATCGGTATCTGACCACGGGTATAATCAGAACCAAAAATTAAATGACCATTTTGAAAAAAAAACCGATGGAACTATTTGACATACTCTGTATTATCATTAAAAACGAAACGACTTGTTTTTCGTCGTCTAAATATGATGTGGAAGTCAAGGATAAATCAATACTTGGCTGGTCAATCACAATTTATTTTACAACATTAGTCTCTTCTTCACCGATGGTCGCCATTTTGAATACAACGCGAGTACTCGCTTCTGTTCAATAGACATAAAATTGTATGCGCGAGTGTAGTGGCGAGCAACCGGTGACTTGTACACGCCTCAGGTGTGTACAAATAAAGGCCCACCCAGGGGCCCATATCTCTGCATATACTTATATGGGAAGTCAAATTTAAAAATCTTCTTCTCTGAAACTTTAAGGCCTACGGCTTTTAACATCAGCTCAAGTCTCAGAAATTTCCCATCCAGTAAATGCTATATAAGTAATATCCCTTTTGGGAAATTTCTCAAAATGGGCTATTGCAACAAATTGTAAGCACATCTCTTAAACTGCATACAAGATTCTTAGAACTTTGTAAGAATAAAGAACACAAAAAATACAGGTGCATATCGACCAAAACTTCAAATATACTAGATTTTTTGGATGATGTCCCTTTTGACAAATTTCTCAAAATGTGCTATTGAAACAAAAAATTTTCAATACATTCAATATTTAACCCTGCTCACCAAGCTTATTTAATCATTTATACAAGTAATTTCCTGCCTTCTTAACACATTTTCTTATTTGCTGATCTAATATCAACTAATAAAGCAAATGAAAAGTTGGAAAAAGTAGCTAAATGCCTTTTCAAGAATCATTTTCGTCAGTTGAGCTCCACAGGCCCTTTTGGGCCTCTTGTTTTAAGATGATTGGAATAAAGTGTGTTTTAGATCAAATATTATCAACATTCTAGTGTGTCTGCACCAACATTCTGAAGCACTGTAAATATTTCTATTTATTGTAACTTTGAAACTGAAAAACATAATCTACAAGTATCCTTCAGTCACTCTTTAAGTTTGTTTTAGTTACTTGCAGTCGGAGAGGTTTGCAACTAGTCTAGATCTGATAGCAATGGCTTGTACATTTTATTCTGGATAAATGTGATCTAAATGGCAGTGCTTAGACCAGACTAGTGTATTTTTTTATGAATTAAGTTCATATTTTTGTTTTTCGTGTTTCTTTTTAAATCTACATTAATTTTGAATTTGTGTAGGGAGCATTGTTTGCAAATTGAAAAAAAATTATAATACAAAATTGTGGGTAATACTCAAAGGTCTTTATATCACAAGTAGGGTGCCTGGTCTGAAGTGGACTTACAGATCATAGTACCTCTACTCCAAGGTTCCAATCCCCCTTGAGTAAACTTGGGGGAGAAAGTTTGTCAGCTTGCTTGCTAAAGGTCCATAGCTTTTCCTGGGTGTTCTGGTTTTCTTCACCATCCCAGACCTGACTACCACAATATAAATGAAAGAATCTCTCGACTGGGGCATAAAATACCTTAAATCCATTCGAATCTGTATGGCAAGTAACATAAAAAAAAGTTTATCAAAATGATATGACAAAAACTCTTAATGTTATATAAGATCAAGATAGGAATATGTATCAAAATTTTACTCTAAAAAAAGTACTATACATTTTTAACATTTTTATTTGTCATACTTAGAAAAAGAAAGAACTTATCATTTACTGATTGACAGTAGTAGACATCAGTTGTGTTTTTGTAATTGTGCAATGGATAAGATCAATATTTTTATTACTAGGTGTCAGTTTTCAATTACAAGATATTGTCACTGCGTAACAGCTGGTTAGGTCTGTTGTAGTGTTTTTGTTTACTTGTTGATTTATCTGTATGAATTACTAATGGTGTAAGTGCTGTGGCTGAAATGAAGTTATATGTATGTAATGATAAATTGCATGCCAGCATCATTGATCATCAAAATAAATATTATGATAAAATAAATCAATAGATATAAAAATAAATAAAAATAAAAATTAATAAATAAATAAAAATAATAATAAAATAATAAATAAAAAAAGAAAATACAGTTAAAAAAGATTAATGAAGCATTCATTAATCAAGCACATTTATGACAGTTCACAAGATATTTACAGATGGACTGGTAATATTTTGTAAATTCTCTTATCTGTTCTGATGGAAAACTGAATCAGATTGGTAAGAGATTTAATCTACCAGTAATTCAAATGATGAAAACAAGCTGAACCAACCAGAATTCTCTTTTATTAGGACTATTATTAGGTATAATAAATTGACATTCATTTTTTATTGCAGGTACATGGTTTAGAAGGAGATTTTTTGAAATCCAGAGAAGTTAAAGTAATAGATATAGCTAATGATCCTGTTTCTAGTTCTGTAAGTATGAATCTGTTCATTTTAAAACTCCTTTAACTCAAACATTTTTATATGGGTCATATTGGGTAAAAAAAATAGGTCATTTTATCTTAGTTAAAACATTAACAGATTAGAGACCACCCCTTTGCCATATTTTTTCAGACTTGCACAACATGTTGGTGCTTACAAAATATGGACAAGTTAGTATGTACCTACTTTAAAAAATGTTATCCATGAGACCTACAGGTATTAAGGATTTTATTAATAGATGGTTTTTATAAAGAATTTTTTTTGTTAACATTTAAAGCAAAAGAACCTTAAAACTGGATTTGATCTTTGTTGGCAAGAAATCTTTGAAGCAATTATCTTAAAACAGTGGTCTTAGTGACCAGGTAGTTATTTTATTGATGGGACTGCTATTGCAGGTTTTATTTTAATAGAGCAGGTAGGTTACTTGCCTAAGGTAGGATCATGAAAAAATTTGATAAATGCTCTAAAAGACACAATTTTAGTAAAACCTTCATAAGACTTACTTAGCATGATGTTTTAGTAAAAAATAGGTCAAGTTTCTATATAGGTTATATTGTGTCAAATAGTAGGGCTCTAAATCAAATTATTCAAGATATCTTTGTTTACACACTAGAGACCATGTTTTCCAAAAAACAAGCAAGATTCAAATTATTCTAAGGTGAGCATTACAGGTTATTATAACCATGATGTTTATATATTCTCTATTTTGAAAGACGATGAAGGATCATTTTGTGCATAAACTAATAAGAATAGAAAAACATTGCTAAAAAGGATGTGCACAATGTGTTTTGGCCTTGATTTCATGCAGTCATAAGGGTTTACTCTGGCTCTGAACAGTAAGAGGCAGAAATTAACCACCTTTAAAATTTAGGAGCCATTTGATAACAACCAGTACCAGTAAGCCTTAAAAATGACATATAATGTACTGAATAAAGGTTTTGAAAAAATCACTTTTTCATTAATGTTTAAAAAGAAATTGAATCATAATTATCTTGACAAATATTCTGGAGCGAAAATATAAGCCAAAATCAGTGTTTTAGAAACCGAAATTATAAAAATTAGAAATTGACTATATTGGCAAATGGCAGAAATACCCCTAGGTATGCATTTAATTGAGACAGACATACATGTATTGATAAAGGAAAGAAATAACTTTATCGTACACACTTCATTTCAGATTAATTACTACATAATCATAAAATAATGTAACATATTTTTTTTTTTTTGGCAGGATTACAAAGCTGAATGGGATCCCTCAATTTATAAGTCAGAAAAAACCGGCCGTGGTCCATTAAAAGGGCAATGGATTGTAAGTATAGACAAACTGGTGCATATAAAATGAAATAAATGAAATGAGTTTTTCCATCATCCACTGAAAAGGCTTTTTGTAAAACTGTGTTCACATTTACATGTAGATCTAAGGGCATTTAGATGCTTAGGATGATCCGGAGTTAATGTTATTGCTTACATTTATTAAATGCATCTCATATTTTTTTTCTTTTGGAATTTTGAAAAAGACATTATTATTATCATTATTATTATATCATTATTATTATTGTTATTATTATTATTATTATTAAAAAATAATAATATTATTATTTATTTTTTATTATTATTATTATTTTAAAATAATAAACAGGGACCAATGTTTTTTTTATAATATTAGCATTTGGATTTTCATAAATCATGCAATTAAGCTATTGTTGTTAAGTAATGGATAATAACACATGTATTTAAGAAATTCAAATGAAGAACAAGCTGACAAAGGTTAATTAAAAATTTGTGAAAAAAATTTTAAAGATGTTTTGCCATTGGGTATTGGGAATATTATCATTTTTGCTGTTAAGAATGGTCCAAAATTTCAAAATTTATAGTATGCACTTGCTACATACATTTTATGTTTTATTTCAATTAAAATTTTTTACACTTCTCATCAAGTGATTGATTCATGAAAAGTATATTCACAACTTTTTATGTCTTTTTTCGAAATCCCACAAGAAAAAAATATGAGATGCATTTAATAAATACATGTATATGCAATAACATTACATCCAGGTCATCCTAAGCATCTAAATGCTTTAACAGTAATCTCCCTTAGATCTTAATGTGAACATTGACTGCAGAACAATAAAATATCCTACATCTGTACATGTAATATTGATACATGTATGTGTTGTTGTGTTTCTTGTCTTTCTTTCAGTCAGTACCAGGGATAATTTATTTACATGTATTTCCATTTCACATTTCAGGATCAAGTTCAACCTGTAATGTGTGCATATAAACTTGTGACAGTTAAATTTAAATGGTTTGGTATACAAGGCAAAGTTGAAAATTTTATACAAAAAGTAAGTATATTGATCCCAATATCAAGTTTTATTTATTCTGTCAGTGCCTTATTTACATGTTTTTCTCTGTAATATTATTTTATAAACTTGCTTGTAAAATTTAGAAATCTGCTTTGTTTTAATGTAAAGCTTTAGACTCCGGTGTCCAGTTTGATGCTGATGTGGCCATAAGGTAAAGACATTAGCCTTCAAACTCAAGGCATCTCTTCCAACTGCAAGTGTGAAAGATTTTCCTTGTTATAAGCCTTTTCTAATTGGCTTAGTACGAGTTAATTGGACTTAGTGGTCTGCAATGTTTATCTTCAACTTTGTTGGCGGGTGACATCTGCATATAAGTGAAAAATTTTTGACTGGGACATAAAACCCCATTAAATAAGTCAATGAATAAATCATTATTTTTAAATAACCCATCATTGGAAGCCATGTATAGATTAAACATAGGATTAATATTTTGTATATTTTCTAAATTTTTTATTATTTTTTTTTTTTAATTACAGACAGAAAAAAGAATTTTTACAAATTTTCACAGACAAGTGTTTTGTTGGACAGACAAATGGTACGGTATGACTATGGATGATATTAGAGATTTAGAAGATAGAACGAAAGTTGAATTAGACCGAGTAAGTACGATCTTACTGTAATCAGACATTAATTTTTGTGCCTTTAACAGACATTTAATTTCTGTGCTTTTCGTTTTGGCATATTTTAAGCAAGCAGTGAAGTCACAAAAGTAAAACGTCATCTACATGCTTGCCTATTCTAGATGTATACTTTATATTAAGTTCCATTTCTTTAACTGAATTCTGAAACTTCAAAGAAGTGAAAGTTTTGTCATGAAGGCATTGCACAACTTACTAGGTATTCATATAATGCAGTTCTTTATTCTGCACCATCCTAATGTGTCTGTTGCCAAATGGTCTAAAGCTCTGGCTTATAGATTAAAGGCTTTCTCACATTCCAAGTTTCCATCCCACTCAGACAATTTTACCCATATTTAAAAATGAAAATGAAGTCTGTCCATCCATCAATTCATCTGTCTGTAGACAGATTGCTTTTCAGACAATAAATATATATAAGAAATAATTTTAATTATATATTGTGTGAAGGTGAACATTGGTTTGATTTTGGTGTTATTCTATTGATTTTCATAGGAGTACTAAAAAAGGGCCTGCTGATGGCAGGTCAACAGTAGGTGTATCAGAGAGGGGCTTCAGAGACAGCTCTAGTTTTTTTAACTCAATTTTATTTTTTTACAGCAACGAAGGGAAGGTGAAATACGAGGTACAAAAGGAGGAGATGATGAAGAAGATAAGAAAAAATAATTTATAGTGTTGTTATAGATTTTTATAGAACAGTTTCATTCAGGAAAAAAAATAGAATAATAAAACTCATGTAAAAAATATTTAAAAAAAAAAAAAAAAATCAAGTAAAAAAACGTTAGTGGTTGAACCATGACGTTAAGAAGATAGAATTCTGTGCACAGTGAAGTAATTATAGAACATAGCTTTATCATCATTCTACCCCTTTAAAACAGAATTCACAGTTGTAAAAAAACCTGTCCATTCTAAATAGTCTTTGTTGGTCCTTGTGTATGATTTTTTTTAAAAAGATTTAGTTAATTTTATCTGTAAATCATCCCTCTAAACTTTTAGGTATCTAATTCCCCATCATCTGTCTTAGTTACTACACTTTTAGCTCTTAATGGAAATGATTGTGATATCAGTTGTTGAAGTCCATATGTATAACAGGATATGTATTAAATCTGCTGACTCGGTGTTACTGTGATTATTTTTTAACATATGCATTTTGATCCATTTTGGAATTGAACATGTAGCTTTAGATTTCAATATTCTATTTTCATTTTGGATTTTTTGTTTATTTAATTTTTCACTAAGCATTTTTCTTTCTCTTTCTCTTGCAAAATTTTCAATTTAAGAGTGTTAAGTAAGAATAGTAGAAATGATACAATAATTGTAAAATCTTTACCTTATATCTGATCGACTTGAAACGACTTTGACAGATTTCAATCAGTCTTGAAGAAATTCCTAAACATATTCAAAAGACAGAAGATTTTTTAATATTATTCATTTGGCCAAATATGTGGTTATGTAAATGGCAGATCTCCATGTTTTTCCAAATATGTTTAATTTGTTTTGTGTCATAATGATCACCTTTATTGTAGAATATGACCCAAATTTTTCTAAGGTCTTGGCAAGGAAGATCACTGTAACTCTGGGTCTGTGACTAAAGTCACATGGCTGGACATCTTATTTCAGTAAAAGTTCTTAGCAAGTTGTATTAAAACGTGTTGCTGTTGGATTGTCTTAGAGAATATTTGATATCTAATCTGCTTTTTTTTATTTATTTATTTATTTTTTTTTTTTTTTTTTTTTTTTTTTTTTTTTTTTTTTTTTTTTTTTTTTTTGATTTTATTGGTTTTGAATAACATGAAAATGTTCAAAATATAATCCTTAGCTAAGTTTATAATGACCAAATTAATATTTTGGCAGTGTTTGAAATAAGTTGAAATTTTTCAACCTGTCCTTGTCTAATAATTTCAACATTTTCTATTGTTATATATAGAAGACTGTTTGAAAAATAAACCAGTCCTTTCCAAATCTTCCCAATCTTCCCAATCTTATACTGTCAGACTGGCTATTATTTCCATCTCAATTTTTTGTGGCTTTTGATGTTAAATGGGTAAGGGAATAATGAAATTTTTGAAGGTTTATCAATTAATTTAAGTGTTTTGTGAAAATTTTCGTTTAAAGTTTAAACTCTTGATTAGGGAGGGGGCCTCGGTGGCCGAGTGGTCTAAAGCACCCGCTTACGGATCAAAGTTCCTCTCACCGCCTGGGTTCGAATCCCACTCGGGATTCTTCAAATTTGCTTCTTCAAATTTTCCAAACACTAAATTGATATCAGTTATCTTAGCTTGTGAAATTTAAACTTAATTGATATTAAAGAAAAGAATTAGTAGATGTTTTAAATTGCATATGAAATGAAAAACATTTGTAAAGTAGATTAAAAAATGGGGCACAAATTATTAGTAGTACTTTTAGTGAACTGTAGATTGATTTAAAAATCAGCATCATTTTCCATTTTTTTACATTCTTTTTTAAAAAGCTATAGATGCAGTAATGAGATGCCATTCAATGGCAATGATTGGCATTGAAAACACTTTGGAAAAATTGTTTTGAATGATTAAATGGCAAGTTAGCTTAGATTTTATTTCATGGTATGGTGTTTTAATAATGAGATTACATATTCATTCACACCAGTGCAAATATAATTTCATGTCTTGATTTATTACTTTATAGTTAGCTTTTTAGTTGAAATTAGTCCCGTTTTGTGGAATACCAAAAATGTTTTCATTAATTTAATTTGATCATGTTTAAGTGGTTTTATTCTTTTCATTTTTTTCCCAAAAAAGTTGTAGCAGTATCTGTGAAAGATTTTCAAAAGATTATAAATTTGATAGTTTTTCCTTTTATAAATTAGCTTTCATTTCTCTCTGCATTTGTAAATTAAATTTTAAAAAAATGAACCTTTTTTTTTTTCATTTATACACAATGTATCTTAATACTGAATAAGAAAATAAGAAGGTGCTTCTAAATTTGTGTTCATTTGTGATTTTTCCATTATTTCCCCTTCCAAAATTTAAAAAAAATTTTAAAAAAATTCTGTTCAAACAGTTAAAATATCATTACTGTTGACACATTATGTGAACAAACTACTTTCAGAGTTTTGTTAACAACATACATGTAGTTCAGACATTTCCAATAACCATCAAATAAAATTGAAACAAGTTTTCACTTGTAATATTGATCATCTTTTTTTTTTTTTTTCAATTTAATCACTTGTGACAGTTTTTAATTAGCACAAAGTTTTGAAAATTGTATTAATTAATTTAGAAGTGTATTAGTAGACCAAGTATTTTTTTTTACAATAAATGTAGTTGTTTATTTTTCATTTTCTTTTTTTTTTTTGTGATCATGCTATATGTTTAGCTACAGAAATATGATTTTTAATGTCCAATACCATTCTATCATGATTTAAACTGTGGCACCCTTTGATAAAAAATGTAGTGGTTTATTTTCAATTTCTATTTTTGTGATCATGCTATATGTTTAGCTACAGAAATATGATTTTTAATGTCCAATACCATTCTGTTATGATTTGAACTGTGAAACCCTTTGATAAAACTTGTAGTGGCATAGTTTTTTGATGCGCATAACTTTAACCATATCATAGGGTGGGGGGTTGGAGGTAAAATGCATATCCCAGGAAGTATGTAAAGAGATAGGAGGGTAAATAAGTAAAGTTTAGTTTAGGAATAACAAGTTAAAATGAATGTCTCGTAAAGGTTTTCATGCATCTTTAGAAGTAATTCTTAATATTGTAGGTTAACTAATTACTGTTTGTAGTACATTTAGTTTATGAAATTAACAACAGTCTAATTTTTTTGAAGTTTTTGCTGTTGATAACAAGATAAAAAACAATGTATATGTAAATATATTATACACTTATTTAATTATTTCTGAATTATCAGATTTTGCTGTACAGGTAATTGGAAATGCCCATATGCATAATATGAACCAAAATTGTTTTGCTTAATTTTTGAGGTTGGTGATAGGTTCTTGTTAAAAATTGCATACAACAATATCAAACCGACCTATTTTTTAACTAACCACTTAAAATAGGTCTTTGAGTCTTAATTGAAATATTGTTTGTACTTTATATGAAAAATATTCTGAAATGTGGCAGTTTTATGTTGTAAAATAACTGTTACTTTTGTTTCATTCATAGGATGAAATTTGAAAATTGACATCTTGAAGTTGATTCCAAATAGAACCAAATTTAATCAGGTCACATACTGACACTATAGAATGCATTTCACATTTGATAAAATGATTGGACTTATCAAAGATAAGGGTACACATGGATATTGTATTGATTAGAGCTTAATGATTTTATTTGTTTATACCGACAGATTCAAAATTGTATTATCTTTCTCAAAATTACAGATGTAATCATCCATCATTCATAATGAACATTTATGAAAGATTTGTTTCATGGATTAATCAGTAACATAAGATTTTGACACATGTCATCAATGAGATTTTGCACATTATGACATATTATTTCTTACCACATTGAAAGTGTTAATTTTTTTTCTTCTAAATTATCCAAGCCGTAACATATTGTGAAATAGTGATAGAAAATCTTTGTTTTGAAGGACATGTAAATATATGTACATTAAGCAGTAAAAGTTTTTAAATTTTGTTAGCATGAACTATATCTGCTCTTTTTCCATTACATTTCTCTGTCTAGACTGTCTTTATTGGCTGACCAAACTATGCACCATTTGTCATGTAATCAAAATACTGTAATTATCTCCCTTGTACTAAACATTTCTTCAGTTAGTTTCTGATTGGCTTATCTGTTAACAGAGGTTGTGACATTGATCTGTTGTAAGATTGTTACAAATAAAAGTATTGTTGATAACGACAATTGCTTCATTGGACTTTTTACACATTAAATAGTTAGATAATTTTAAGTTTATATTTTAAACAATAAATTTGGCTACTTTATGCTGAATTGTTTTTTCTCAGTTTCTAAATTTTTTTTGGCTAAGATTTGAATGCTTAAGATTTATTCAACATAATAGGTCCTCAATCAAATTGAAATGCGTCTGTGAAGATCATGAAGATTAAATTTTTATTTTTATTTTTATTTTTTTTTTATTGTTTTGTTTTTTTGTTTTTTGTTGTTATACAATATTATACAGACATATTGGTGGTTGTTAAAAAGTACAAGTCATAATTGAGCACACATCTTGTTTTTCTTGTATAAAGATTTCAGTAATGCATGTGAACTTGGAGAAGACTGTAGACATAACAAAGGTCCATTTCAATCTGACAAAAAGTGTGCAAATATTAAATAATGATCCTAAAAGACCAGGGCTGGTTTAAGTGCATACTATAAAATGATTGTAATTGTCTTAGACAATTTACGTCTAGACTTCAGTGTAAAATATTAATGATGATCATGTGACACTTGTTGAGAATTTTTTTTATCTTGATTATGACTTAGATTTTAAAGTGTGAGAAGAATTTTGCTGTCTCCTGTATCGTACCATTATTTAGACTTAAATTCTATTATAAATCATGTAAAAATTTGAACAATAAATAAGGATTTGTCAATCCCAATCCCAGTTCCTCTTTTTTCTTTCCATCTTTACTGATTTACGGTATATTTTATTGTCAGCAGATTTATTATGCAGTATTATAGTCGGTTTGAATATCAGTTATGTGAAAATTTTATTGAAAAAAGGACTTGTTTTCCATTCATCTACTTTCTATCCTGAAAGATGTACATTGCATTGTCAGCATATTTTTGCGTTGATATAGTAAAATTTGCTGACACCTGTTGTGTTTAGTAAATAAGTTTGCACAGTAACATACACATGTGTGAATGTACCTTTTTTATATATATATGTATATTTTTATTTCTGTTGAACTGTTATAATTTATTGATATGTCATGTGTATGCTTGAATAAGTTGCAATTTGTGCAGTAAAAAAGGATTCCATATATACATTGTCTTTGTCATTTTAATAAACATTTCAGACATTATTGGTTAGTAGCGATCTTCAATTGTTGTAAGGATTTTAAACTCATCCAAGCTGTATGCTGCATGTACCGTTAATATGGTCCCTGACAGGTTGGAAATTCCAATACACCCTTCCTAAAAACTATGTAACAAATTTATCCCCATTCCTGTCTATTAATTAAAATTGGCACCAGTTCTCTCTTTTTAAGAAGAATTCTCTTTGTATATGAAAGTCAAAACGTTTAATGATGACACTCCAGACAACATATTGACAAAAACTCAGAAATTATTTCCCTTGTCAATTTACCTTACATATTTTAAAATTGCATCTGTCGTTATTTATATTTGTTTATCTTTTACATACATAGTGCATATGATTAGTGAGTGTTTCGGTTGATTGAGATTTAAAGCATCGAAGTCATCAGCCATACTTTTCTTACTTTTGAAGAAAAATCCGTACAACCTGTGCAAATTTCATACACCCGTGTTAAAGAGTAAATCGATTTTATACATCAAGGAAACCAGCCAATCAAATTGTAAAGATGTTTTAGAAATGGGGATTAAAAAAGGCATCCAAAGGATTTTGGAAATATGGACTATATCAACAAGTGGTCTTTAAATACGGGGTTTAAAGGTTGAAGTTTGGACCAAGGGGACCTGAAAGACTGGTCTAAATGGAAATTTGGTAATTGTAAAGTGGTGGTAGCTACAGCAGGTTGTACTGTGTGTCAATTATAATGTTCTACCACAGAAATGGCAGAAATGATACTATTTAACCAACGAGTAGACTTAAAATTCCATCAAAATTGGAGTCTACTTTTGATTTGTTTTTTATATCTACCATTCTCATTTTTTTTTTTGCCTGTTCATTGTAATCTTAATCTCAAGAAAAAAATTGAAAAATTTTTTATGTTGTTGCTCTTCACAAAATAAATTTGAAACCCGAATATATTTATTATAAATGATAAGCAAAAAGAAACAACATTTGGATAAAATACTAAGTAATAAGAAAGTAAAAACTTGTGTGTGGTTTATGCCACACTCGCAACATCCGTCATATTGCTGAGTTAAACACCTTGCATAAATGTAATGGCTAGATTTGTTTCAAATGTTTTCGAACTCTAGGAGCAATAGAAATGCATGAAATAAAATGCATCTAAATTGGTCAGTTGTCAGTCTTTACATGTGATTTGGATATGAACCGATATTTTTGTGTTTTATTTATACAAAAATACCAGTCTTAAAGCGACATCCAAATTGGTTGTAAAACTCGTAATCAAAGCGAAAAAAGAGTGAGTATCGAGTTGGCCTGGTGGTACTCCCGCCAGTCGAACCGAGGTTTTTCTGGCGGGAGTAGATCTTGCTCCTTAAGTCTCGGTAGAAGAAGGATCATTTCATTACGTATAACCACCAAGCTACGGCTCGACCCGCTCGATATCGCTTTAAAACATATATTTATATACAACCGCAATATATAACAGAAGGGAAACAACTCTATCGGTCTTGCCGCAACTGTGTTGTGTGTCTGTCATGTTGCAGCAGTTTCATTATTCTGAGCTTGACTTTTGAAGGACTTCCGGTATCAATCCTTTACCAACTAGCTTTATAAGCCTTTTATTTTATTCATCGTATGTCTACGGCCATATCACGTTGAAAACACCGGTTCTCGTCCGATCACCGAAGTTAAGCAACGTCGAGCCTGGTCAGTACTTGGATGGGTGACCGCCTGGGAATACCAGGTGCCGTAGACTTTTACCCTTTTCTTTTTTCATCAATCATATATTTTTTCTTTCTTATTTTTTTTTAAATCAAATGTATAAATTTGTTATTATTATTCACTATTATCATGATATTTAACAAAACTACCAGTGTACAATAGCAATACACATGTATCTTTCAATGGCAACATTTTATAAAATAAAAACCATTCAATACGGATGTTTCGGGTTACGCGCTCTCGTATCTTTGAAGATAAAAAGTGTCTACGACATGTAACAAAAGTTCCACAGGGTCACTTCCGGTACTACGGGTTACGTGTAAACAAATCAGTCCACTAGTTCAAGCACCGGGATTATTCAAAGATATGTGTTTGTCACGATAGAATTTCGGTTTAATCTATATGAGAACTGTTTTCTATCATCTGTTATGCTAAAATTATCAAAGAGCGCACGAAAATGTAAATAAAAGGTTGGTCACTATAACATATGTTATTAAGATTTCGTTTGCCATTGGTTACTTTGGTACAAGCTGGATATTTATTTATTGTAGTCATTTTATTTCCCAAATTGTCTAAGAAATCAGTTCCATTAAAGGACTATGGATCAAGTGTTTATAAAAATTTATATGATGTGATTTATTTGACCAAAAATGTAGCCAACTTCCAGTATTGAAATATAAATTCTGAACTAGTATTTGCCCAACAAGCAATATGTGTCAAAATGGATATAATCATCTGGTCTCATATTAAAACCTCAAATTTTCAATGTTTGCTTCTTAACATTTTATATATTGCTAGAGATAATATGATTAAAAACTATCCACTTTGGATTTAATTTTGAATCACAAGAAATGGAATCTTTTGTGAGATCTATCTTTCAGAAACAGCTCATGTATTGTTACTGAAAAGTAATATATATTAGACATGCTTGACTTACACAGGATTCCAAATGGACCAATAAGCCATGCAGTCAAGGCTCAGTTTGAAACCTGACTAAAAATTTTTGATATTTTCAGCTACTTTTTGACCTTAAGGAGTTTTAGTGAATTAAAACAATAACTTTTAATATTTTTCTTTAACATTTCTTAAAATATCAACAATGATTAAGAGGGTACATATATGTCATACTTTACAAAGTCAAGTTAATCTCATTTTTATTGCTTTATTCAAGATCATTTGTCTTAAAAAGAGACATCATATTAGATGAAGTGGAATAATTTTGCATAAGTCTGCTGCTTTAATGACAAAACAGTTATTTCTTATCTTAACACACCCATTGATATGGAGCATCTATAAAACTTTTATCAAAGACCACAGGCTTATTCTCATTACAGAATGCTTAGAAGATAAATCCCCTTTTTCTTAAGTCACTGGCTACAGAATCCAAGTGGTTACAGCAAAAATAACAAAAGCCTAAATCTAAAGTGGAATCCATAAAAGTTGACTGAAATTAAGAACATGTTTTTCTTGGTATAGGCCCCTACTGCCTAGCTTGCTACCAGCATTATGGACTGTAGGTCTACAATGCTTATCTTCTACATTGTAGACTAGTTAAACTCTCTAAAAGTCTCTTTAAGTATGCACTAGTACAAGCAGCTCAAATACTTGTGAAATCATGTAAATAGTAAAATTGTTCTAAGATCAACACTTGAGATTGCCATTTTTTATTTGTTTTATCAAGAATAGCTGAAAAATTGCTGATGCAAGGTAAACAAATTCAGTTGATTGGGATCTAAACCATAGCTGAGAGATGCCTTAACTGCCTTGTAACCAAAGCCCTTCTTTCAAAGGAGAAGATTAAAGTTTCCAAACAGATATAAGCTTTGCCATGCTATTCATTCTGATAACTTTTACCAGTCAAAGAACAACAACAACCATCCAGTGATTTTCTAGCAAAGTTTACTATATTTTTTAAGAGATATAATCTATCCGAAAAATGTGTACATTTGTACACACACTAAAGTCTGATGGCTTTTACCAGTCAAAGAACAACAACAAACATCCAGTGATTTTCTAGCCGAAAAATGTATACATTTGTATATGCACAAAAGTCTATCTTTCTATGTCATATAATAAATCATATTTTGACAACATTTTTTATCTTCCATGTGTTCTTTTAATGTCAGTGCTCCTTTGGCTGGAATACTCATTCAGATATACACATGCAAATCTAAAATTAAAAACAAAATATATCATGTTGTCATTAGTATGCTAATGAAAATGGATAAAAAATGACATGCATATTTAGCATATACATATTTAATTTACACTAGGCACATCACAAGTAGATCCATTCTACTCATCATTCTTGAATACTCTTAAATAGTCAAAATGTAATTTTAAAATACAAAAATCATAGGAAATTACACCTTTTTATGCTAAACTACAACTAAATTGGTGATGAGTACACAAAAAATCTGATTACATGATAAAGTCTCAAGTAGTCTTAAAAATTTTATCTGATCTCTGTTATACCAATCTGTGTAAACAGATATATTCTTATCACAAACTGGTTCCAAAGGGACTTCCATTTAAACAGATGGCACTGTAAACTAGATTGCCTGTGTAGTGGCATTGTCCTTACTAAAGGGTTAGGAACCCACTGACTATAAGGCACATTTTTTCCAATGACTGTACCATTATTATGATTAATGTTAAAGACTCCAGAGTCCAGACTATGGTTTGATCAAATTTGTACTTATCCCAGTTTTTGTGACATGAAGTGACTAATACCAAAAGTACAAGATTCCCTTCAAATGGAATACCAATGACAAATCCTATCAAACAGTATCTGGTAGACCATCAGTATCTGACATCAGTTTTGCAACTGGGTGCAATCAAGCAATGTAATATCATGGCACAAAACATGACTTGATTCTGAACCCAACCCCCAGCAGTGTCTCCAGAAATCCAATAAAACCAAAAGAATATAGCTATGTCACAAAGAAATCTTCACTAAATAAATTTCGAATTTACATAAGTTAATATTTATTTTATACTTAACTTAAAACCAGTCTGTTATTTCTTAAGTACTTTAGATAACATTATATTCTACTGCTCTATATTTTTGAGCTGGAAATATGCAAAATAAAACAGATGTGTCAATGCAAGCTGATCAGATGTCACTATGGCTTGTCAGATGCACAACAGTCTTATTTTGCAATTTTAAATATACAGTAATCAGGTACACATTCTATAAGAAAAACAAAAACACAATCAACATGTATGTCTAAATCACTAGCACATATTTTCAGTTCAAGCAGTTTATGGGACTTTTACAAAGTTGTTTTGAAATCATTTCACAAATGTTAGGAACTGCTGATTAAATATCGAGCCAATATATCCATGTATTGATCCCCTAAAAGAGTTTTCAAATTTCAATAATCAAATTGTCATCATCTTGAACAATATAAAGACATCTCTTAGGTCACAGAAAATAAATACATACAACAGAATAGGTTTGCAAGCAGTATAGTAGCTCAATCTATGTACGGTTGCATTACCGTATAACTTTTAATTTTGGTAAGACCAAGTCTCACTTTGACAACAGTTTCAAGCAAATAAATATTTAGATTAATTGACATACCAAGCAATTCTTGAACTGCATGGAAACTATATTAAGTCAAGAAATTATTGGGAAAAGTTTTTGGTTCCTGGTCTATTTAATATATAACTTAACTTCTTAGTATACCCGTCACGTATTCAACTTGAATTTCAAGCTACAAATTACAATATGACCGATATCAAGTGTCATTTGTGCAGCTGAACGCATATAAAATATCAGACTTTCTCTTTTTATGATGCTTTGAGAATTAAAGGAACTTATAAGCCTAGATTCATTTCAATTTTACCGTAATTATTACTTACCAAGCTAATTTTTCTCGTTTTCATGGTCAGCTAATGTGTATTGCATCCAAACCGGAAATAGGCATGAGGAACCAAAACAGAAAATCACGTGATTTTGGGCATATATAATATCCGGAACTGGCCCGGAAAACGGTAACCCGAAACATCCGTATTGGGGGTGATGTTCACGAATATAAGGCTTGAAATTGGTTGTAAACTCATAGTCTAACCTAAAAAAGAGTGAGTATCGAGTTGGCCGGGGGGTACCCCCGCCAGTCGAATCGAGGTTTTTCTGTACCAGACGGGAAACAACTCTATAGATCTTGCCGCAAGACTGTGTTGTGTGTCTGTCATGTTGTGCAGCAGTTTCATTATTTTTGGGCTTGACTTTTGAAGGGCTTCCGGTATCAATCCTTCTCCAACAAGCTTTATAAGCATTTTATTTTATTCATCTTATGTCTTCGGCCATATCACGTTGAAAACACCGGTTCTCGTACGATCACCGAAGTTAAGCGACGTCGAGCCTGGTCAGTACTTGGATGTCGCCAGTTTAGACGTACAAACGCGGAAAATCACAATCCCAAAAAAGTAAAAACTGAAAACTGGCTAAATCAGTTACACGCATGACCTTCCACTTAAATGCTTCATTTGAGTGTCTTTGGTGGATAGTGTATATATATTTTACTTGGTCTTGACAAGGGATATTCATCAAATGACGTACTGAAGACGAAATAAATAGCACTTATATACGTAATTCTTTCAAAGTTTTTAAATCTGAATATCATCTAAAAATTGAGTGGTATATGACATATTGATATGTAGACTTAAAAAGTTGTTAACATTCATGTTATGCACTTGTAACTCCTTAATGACTTTCTGCATATGTGTACATATGACAGACCTGTTTGATCTTTTCAGATGTTTATGTATAATTTAGTTGGCTATTAAAACAAGTATTTCTGTTTAAAGAAATTATCTTTAAACTATTTTCCTATTTTTAAATGGTCACGAGTAACCATGTTGACATTCACCATTTAGCATAGTAAATTCATTTAAAGCAGGTATTGAATTCTTCTTCTGCCTATGTCCTCTAAGTGGGTTTCTGAGGAGGACACTTCTGGTTGTCAACCAGTTTAGTTTGTTTAATTTTTACAGACATCTTCTCAAATATTTGGGTCACTTTTGTTTCGACTTGCTATGCCTCTCTCGAATCGAACATTGTATTATCTTATCTCAAAGAATCACTTGTTTAAAGCTGCATTAAGTTTACCAATTTTCTGATTTTTTTTTTTTTTTTTTTTTTTTTTTTTTTTTTTGATTTTCTAAAAATATATTTTTTTAAAAGTATATCTTTTAACCACGATCCGTGACATTCATTTTCTAAAATTTGATTTCTTTTAGCTGTAAATTAACGGAATCCTCTGACCGGTTGGTCAGTGTTCTACGATGGTAATTATGAGCTTGGAGCATGCCCGCGGATGTACGGAAAAGCCTAGAATCAAAAGTGAAACATGACAGTTTGCATTAATTGTCCTTCATTAATATCCAGATATATTTGAAATGGTGTTTAATGTATCGTATTTCAACATTTTGAAAGTTGTGTTTAAATAACCCGGGTTTTGATGACGTAACCATGTTCTAATATTAGATCCAAAATGCTGCATCTCGCTGGGTAAATACTATAATTTCTGTATTTATTCGAGCTTTTATCGTTGAACCAAATGTAACATTGTTCATTAGGAACATAATTTATTAGATTAGCACCGTTTTAATTTTTTCTTTGGAAAACTTAATGCAGCTTCAAATAATCTTTTATAAATTTTACTAGTTTTTTTGTTTGTTTTGTATTGCATATTGAACGTTATCCTCAACTGGTCGTTGCTTCAAGCGTTATCAGAAAAAATCTTCCTCTTTTGTACATGCTCCTGTGTGAGTTATGAATGGAAAATCAATGATGTTTCAAGATTCCCCGGATATGTGTACTGTTTAAACTTGTTTTATTTTTCCTTTTGCACAAATATAATGAATAACTTAGCAAACATGATCACTTTTGCCAAAAGCAGAAATTTATTTGATAGACTCCATCGTCATCGTTTTGACAATGTTTATGTAAATATCTTTCATTGTACAAAGTATGTTTGGATACATGATCGAATTTTTTCCGACACAATTTTGAGGTTTTAATGAATGATACATTGGCTTCGACACCCAGTGATATGTTAAAGCTTTAATGTGTTTTTCGTACTTGGTTGTCCATTAAAGAGCATTTAAGTTGTTTATATTTTGATAAGTAGGTTAACGTCTATTGTGATGTATTCTGTGCCATTTGGATTTCTGCAAATAAAGCTTAAAGGACCATTGTTGTTCAGCAGCGCTTCGCGTCAAACGCATTTGTCGAACTCTAGAATAACAAAATTAAAAATTTGATTTCTTCTTAAAAACTTGTTAAATTATTTAGTTTTTAGCAGTATTTGCGTAGTTACTTTTAATACCACTGCCAAATATAAAAATCTTTGGTTTTTTTTTAAATTCTATGACCCATCAACATCCGGTGAGCTTGCTGGACACCTTTGGTTAGACAAACGAAAAGATTTTTTTTTTTTTTTTTCTTTTTTTAAAATTTTTTGACAGAAACCCGCGTTTAAGATATTCGAAATTGATGACTGCAACCTTTGAGTTTGGTTTCTTTAAACATTGCGAATTCTTTTGTCTATGCTTTTCTCTTTCTTCTCTTACCTCGAATTGCTTTTCACGATTGTCATTTCATAAATTGAGAAATTGGTCTTTATTTACAAAAAGCTTGATTTTTATAATTCCCACATTATATATTCTTTGTATATTCACATATTGTAATTTGGAAGTATAAATAAAATTAATCACTTTTTTACATATGAATGTTTTATCAAGGGATTACACAAACTACATTGCCTTTCTGCTAATTAAACGACAGTTCTGAAACTCATCCAACCCAATAATGCTATTGAGACTGTTTTTATGCAGTGTTCATGAAGCTACTATGTTTCCTTACTTTCAATATATTTTCACAACAAAATGGCCACCCCGAATTGCTTGATGCAGATGTAAAAGTTAAGTTTAATGATTCAAAACTTAAATTTTAACACCAAGTTGTTGGGATATGATCCTTACATGGTGTATTGGTGACCTTATATGGTTTATGCATGGTCAGGAAATATCATACCTGCACTTGGGAGACATTACATTTTATAAAACAGCAGTATTTATATGTGTGTTTAACAGCTGTTACAAAATATTTAGTATAAATATTTTTTGTTATTCCTGGTTGAAAAAATAGAAGACACTTATTTCTTACATTATAAACTAGTAAAGATATACAAAATGTATTGTTAATATCAGAAATAAGTACCTGTGGTAATAATGCCCTGGCGACGCAGCTGTAGCTAATACAGTTGATAGACAATTTGCAAAATCACATTTTTATTCACGAGAGAAAATAAACAAGGAATGTGACAAGACATTTTATCTTATATTTGCATGGTTTATCATTATAGTTTAAGCAATATTCGCATTTTTTATCGTTATTGTTTAAACATTTGAAGGACAAAAGCTAAATGTTAAATACAATAAGACGTTGATTTTTTTGCGTCATAAATAAAGGTTGTCATATTAAATTCCAATTATCATTTTATCAATTCGTGCAACAAAGATTTTGTATTCTGTAAGTTTAATTTATGTTGGTAGAATGAAATTCTTATTGTAATGGGATATTGTTTTGATTGCTCAAATGCGTATAATGCTGAAACATAAATCAAAAGAATCCAACAAACTACAATAAATATTACATAATTGTTTAAATTTAAGTATTACTTAGGCGCTCTGTTGGGTATTACGTGTCTTTATAAAGAATAAGCCTATATATACAGTCGACTCTCGTTAATTCGAAATCGGTTGAATTGAAATTTCGCTTAAATCGAAATGATATAAATGGTCCCGCCAGATCGCTATGTAATTCTACGCAAATTTTTGTGTTTAAATCGAAATACCGAAATTCGAAATTTTGCTTAAATCGAAGTAAATTTTCAGTCCAGATTACAAAATATAATAAAAATTCTAACGTTTAAATCGAAATATATACTTTTTCTTGTTTATAGTAGTTTGGATTTGTTTATGCAAGTTGAAACTAAGCAGCAGAATAAAAAAAAAAAAAAAAAAAAAAAAAAAAAAAAAAACAATTATATATATACAAAAAATGTTTTATCTTAAATATATTGATTTATACCTAAAAATAATTAATCCGTCTCTTGTGTAAGAAGTGTTTACAGTAACAGAGTGACGGTTTACTTTGTAGATTAAATTCTGACTCAATATACACATGAAAAAAAGAAGTTGGTGTCCCATGCTTTTTTCACTTTTTTTTCTCTTCCGGTCAGGTTATAGTAAACTGTCTGTCAGTGAAAGAAAAAATTTCATTGGTGTAAAATTAAAAAGTGGGCGGTCCGCTGCTTCCACAGTCACTTATCACAAGAATACCCAACGCTCACCGCCACGCTTAAACTTAGTTGATCTATCAAGGCAAATTCGGGACATGCCAAGCCGTGATTTTATTAATCACAAAAGTCGGATGCTAAGGATTACAGATGAAGAAGTTATGCTGATGAATAAAAGAAACCTAACTGAGCCTCGCCGTAGTCAGTGTTTAACAAATTTCAATGAAACATTGTAGCTTCTGGTGAAGCTTCCCATTGACTTATTTTATTGTTAAAAACTATAGTTTCTTGAGCTTTACATTAACATAGATTTTTTTTTAAATTTTTTAATAATAAATTTAAACTTAATATTAAATTTTCAATATCAATTGTAAGCATTATAATACGTAACAGCATATACGTGGCGACAATTGAGAAGCGCTTTACTAGTAAAGTTATCTCCCGTTTCTAATCGTCAGTGATCGAAACGGTAAATTCAATATATATATATATATATACTAAAGAGTCCATCTCTACATAAAGTCCACCTATCTATAGCAACCGGTCTAAAGTATTTCCAATGGATTTTACTAAGTATTGAACCTTTATTTAGTTCACCCTTTTCAGTCCCAAAGGACTAATGAGCCTATGTATAAAGTTCATTTAAAAAAATCTTTCGTAAAAATTTTTAATATTTCATTTTATGCAATAAAAATTAGCCAAGTCTCTTTTTTAAATTCATATCACAATTAATTCATCAAAATTTAGCAGGTATTTGTAAAATATTTGCCACTCTCTATACATCAGTTTGAAGATTGACAGTAAATAATTTTGATATAAATCTTTGAACTGTATATATGAACAATGTAATGTTATAACTTTAACAATCTAAATTAGTAAACAGTATATTTTTGACTGATAATGAGTAAAATGTTGATCAAAAATATACTAAGCCCATCTTATGATATTAACAATTGAAACCATAAGATATGAAGGTAGAAATACTCTATATTATCTATTCAATACTATTTGTTTAATTTGTGACACCTTTGCTTCTTAAGGCAACAAAGTCAGAATTAGTCATGTGTTTATAATTGGTAAAGTTTTACCATATAATCTTACCTGATGTACAATTCATCAAAATTAAAATACATTTTTTTTCTGAATAATCTGTTGTTTAAAAAATTAAAATAACTTTATAAATATATCTCAAATACGTACTTAAACATCTTTAATAGGTGCTTCATATTTTTAAATCTTTTTCTTTTAGCTAGCCTGAACTAAAAGCTCAGATGAGCTATTGCTATGGTACCGCCCGTCCTCTGTCATGCCTTGTGCGGCGTGCGTCGTGCGTTTTGTGTTAACTTTTAATTTAATCTTCTCCTCTGAAACTGTTGGTCCAAATTGATGAAACTTCTTGATAATTATGCCTGAGTAAAGGCCTTTCATATTTGCACAAATGAAGGAGTTATGTCCCCTTGGGGAATAGTGAAAAATTATAAAATCTTCTATGATCATGATTCAAGTTCATGAGTTCAAATTCAAGGTCATTATGACAAAGCATTTATTGGGAAATTGCTTAAAATTATATATTTGTTAATACATTTTGAAAACTATGAACTTTTTTGTTAGCATGTATATAAGAAAATTGTAGGTTTTGATATGATACCATTTTGATATATGACACTAGACCACAAGTTCCAAGGTCAAGGTCATAATGGCAAGGCACTTAGTTGGGAAATCGCTAAAATTATATATTTGTCAATATTTCTTGAAAATTATAAACTTTATGAATAGGCATGTATATTAGAATATTGTAGGTATTGTTATGTCGATCACTTTGATTTATGATCCAGGATCAGAAGTTCAAAGTTCAAGGTAATTACTACATAAGAAGGCGTAATAATTAGTTATATTGTAAACTTTTAACCTTTTGTATAGGCATTTATATTAGAATATTGTAGGTATTGATATGACATTCATGTTGATATATGGTTCAAGCTCATACATGCAAAAGTCAAGGTTAAAGCTGCATAAGAATATAGACTGAAATTGTTAATGAGCTGGATATTATCCTTTGTATATATTTACTACTTGCATAATAGCTACTTATAAATGCATCGTGGCTAGATATTTTTGATTAAGTATTGTACACTTGAGGAAACTTTGAAAGTTTCTGTTATTAATACATGTATATTGTCTACTGCATTTTGCAAAAATATGGAGATATCCTCAGCTGAGCGTTAAGGCTCATGAGCGTCTTGCATTGTTTGAATAGTAACAGTATAAGTTTACTCTTGTATGAAGATAACCATCTCTATAAAATCCACATGTCTATTTAATCAAGTTTTGCTCAGTCCAATGGGTGATCTTTAAACACTATATAATAAAAATAATAATAATAATAATAATAATAATAAAAATAATAATAAAACACAACATACCAGTCCATGTAGTTTTATACATAACTGATGAAAAAATAATTCGATTATCATATTTATATGATTTATATCTAAATCACATCAATACCACATAGCAAATTGTAAACTTTAAGAAAGATTCTGATTATCATCGGAAATGGACATTTTGTCGTGTCACAAAGTTTTAAGAAGGATATAAGGTTAGAAGTTTCTGTTTGAAGAGTTATTTTAGAAAAAAAAGTTATTACGTTTCTGTAAATTTTGGTTATTTTGAGTGGTTTTATAACGTTAAATCTTAACCTAAGATGAAACGAAATAGTTGCAACTCATACAAAACGAATATTAACAAGATCGCCGGCACTGTTGCTATCACTAGAACGTTGTATTTTGACTAATATCATCGTGTTTTTGACAAATTATTGATCAAAGTTTTGGTACTAAAACGTCGCAAAAGGTAAGCAAATATGAGGAAAAAATTCACATTTACATCGCAACAGCAGGTGTTTGCTTATTTTCTTTTTCACACTATAGATTTTCAGTTGTAGAGATAAAAAGCTGATACCAATCTAAAAGGAGGAAAAGTTATTACCCAACTAAAAGCCAGAACATTATGTATAAAATTTTTTACATTGTTAAGCATATTGCCCACGCTGCTTCTAGAAAAAAAAAAATGCGTTAAACTAGCAATATCTAAATGACAAACGACAGAATGAGTCTAAAATACACTTTCTTATGATCGTTAAAATTATTTATTTTTCAATATATTTGTATCTTGTATTTGGTATGCAAATTAAACTTTTTGAAATATCAAAATGAATTTAAATTGTTATAAACGAAAAATGTAGAAAATGTTATAAGAATTAAACAAAAAAATTGTTGTTCTGTTTTTACTAGACCAAATATCATTTTTGTCAACTTAAGACTGATAGCGTCTATGTATGCGTGTAATTAAACACTGGACCAAAATTCTTTTACTGATTCAAATACAGTAAAACTTCGATCGCTCAAACGTCGTTGCCTCGAATACCCCGGATAACTCGAAGTCATATGTTGGTCCCGACCAATTTTCTATTATATCCTATGTAAATAAACCTCGATGGCTCGAACTTCGTTCACTCGAATACCCCCGCTCGCTCGAACAAAAAATATTTTTCAAAAGTATAAAGTAATTCAAAATTCAACTTCTTTCGCTCGAATACAGTTTTTGCCAGAAGGTATGTGGTCCTGGTCATTGTAAACAAAACACAAGCTGAAGCCATATTACAGATTTCATCAAAAGTAGTAGAGTGGAGTGAAATGATTAAACTAGACAGTTACCTTAAATTGATTAATTATTAATTAACCTACTAAGAGAATGTTGGTATGCTCAGTTCTTCAATCTCTTAATCCGATTACGGCACGCGGAAGTGTTTGATCGCTATTTTTAAAACACGCTCGTGCCTTATAATTGCACATCAGGAGTCTGTAATTTACATGCCCTTGGAATAGTATACTTATGTGTATTATCGTTATTTCCCGTGATTAAAACGACCGGTAATGATTGTGTTTTGAATTGTTTTTCTTTAAAGTATTGCATATGCAACAAAGAATAAAGTAAGTTTATTTTGTATAATTACCCTCTGAAATTAAAATAAAGTGCCATATTCTAACCCCGTAGCCATATAACATCATACGGCAGATTGCAGGTCAACATGTAATTTGAAATGAATTTTGTATTTTAATTGGGATATGTTATTCTTTATTATTATTTTTTCGTGATAAATAATGGATTTTTAATTCGGACTTTTCATAATTTGACCTTTAGTTTATTTACATGTAAAACAAGTTTAAAAATTCTTTAACGGTCGGTCAACATGAGAACGTGAACCTCCAATCATATCTCAATGTTCGATCGCTCGAACCCCCCCCCAAATGGCTCGAATATTTAGTCGAAGTCCCTTGGACTTCGAGCCATCGAAGTTCTACTGATATAACAAATACCTGCTAAATTTTGATGTGCCAGATGTGCATATTTCGGAAAATCATTCCTTATCAGTGACACTAGGGGCCGAAAAGTTTGATAGATTAAAAAACACACGCCAAACAGTTGAAAATTATGAATCTAAAGTTCCAAAAATATGTGAATTTAAATCCAGCTAAGGAATGTTTTGCATGAGGGAACAGACCTCAGTTTTAAATAAAATTCAAAAATTGAGACGACTGAAAATTTTAAATTCTAAATGGTATATTTTCTGACAGCACAAAGTACTGCCTACTGAGTTGTAGATACCTTCAGGGAGATTGTTTCTACCAGCAGCGGAACCCGCTCAGGGGTAGTAAATATATAACAAATACCTGAAAATCATTCCTCATCAGTGACGCAAGGGGCCGAAAAGATTGATAGATTAAAAAACATACGCCAAACAGTTGAAAATTAGTGGATCTAAAGTTCCAAAAATATGTGAAAATCGTTTCTTTTATAGTTCAAATTGAAGTGATACCACTAAAATTCTCTAACGTTCTTGTAAAGTAAAACATTACATTTTCTCATACATTACATGTAACCACTACAAGGTATAAATGCTTTTACAAAATTAAATCGATCCACCCATCTATTGTAAATCGAAAGGACATACTATTGTACCTATCAATAAAAAAAAAGAATAGATCATCATTATATTTATTCAATTTATTGGTTTTTTAAACAACAAGTTGTAGAATTATCCTACTGTAATTAACAAAATGAAAACTTTCTTCTTCTTTATAATAGAACATAAAAAAAACAGCAGCAGCATCAATATCTATTAAAATTACATGTTTAATTTATATATGCCATATATACAGTTTTTCGAAAATCGTCAGTAACATTAGTGAACAAAAAGCTGATAAGACACCAAAAATATATTAAACAGTTGATAATTAAAGAATCCAAGGTTCCAAAGTTATATAAATACAAATCCATGATTTGCTTGAGGGAACAATTGTTCGTTTTAAACATGTTTCAAAAACTAAGACAAGCTTAATTTTGTTACACGGTAAATTTTTGTTAGCACAATGTACTTACTACTGAGTAAAGGATACCCTCGTTTAGCTTAACACCACCTATCGCTTTCAAATGCCAAAAGATAGCATTGTGCATGTTCAATTAATTTTCAACTTATGACATGTATTTCTTTAACATTTCCTTTAACATTATGTCCGTATACACATGGCTCGAAAAAATACACTGACACAATCCTTACTGATCCCTTGTTTTGCCTTTTTTATATTGTGCAAGCATTAGCTCACTTGCTTTAATACTTATTTTAGAGAAACAATCGTTGTTTATGGCTTCTACTTTTGCTGAAGTTTGTGTTTATAGTAATTCTTATTTCGAGTTTACGAAAATGCCTAACACCATAAACCTTGATATCTTTTTTCAATCCTAATCCTGAATAAACCAGTAAAAGTCAACGACATGAAAAATACATGGTTTCCGACAAAGTTGGAATCCACAGAGATAGGAAAATTGTCCGTTCGTTAACTAATGCTGAGTAGTTGTCCTCATACCCACAGTTTGCTGCACAATCCTCGAAATTTTAAGATAAGTGACTTGAGGCGTAAATTACCATAACTCCACTCTTCCTAATGATTCTGCTTTTTAGTGAATAGAAACATTGATAATACATTCCTGCTTGTTCCCTAGTAAGGTTTCAAAGTATAATACTAGTGCTCTTCTTAAAAATGACTTGCCGTTATATAGGATGTTTTCTTATTGTTGTTTGAACGAAATTCTATACTGGCTCAACACATTAGTATGACTGACACAGACATGGTCTTGGATACACTGATGGTTTTTGAAAACATAATTTTGATACGAAATTGTTTTTTTCTCCGTTACTTGGCAGTTCAGTTTTATATTTACATTTCGCGTTTTATTTTTATTTTCTGTCTTAAAGCAAAAGGCTTGTCGCTTGCCACAGCGAAATAAATCACATTATATATATAAATTCATACGCCATTAATTATAACGATAAAATCTATTATGCATTTCATTTTTCACAAAGTTTGTTTGGGATTTTCTATACGGTGCACAATTTTAAAATTGAGAAACTATTTAAGTTTAGACAGATTTATTTGTTTTTATTTTGGTTTGCAAAATGACAAAAATGATTTTTAAAACTAATTACCTTTAGAAATATCCTTTTATGCTAGATTTTTAAAACTATATATTAAATGTACTTTCTAATTATATAAATAAACTGGTTTTACTAAAGTTTAGTGTTTCTAAATGAGTTATCATAAAATACATTTTTTTTAAATTCCTCTGTTTGCAATTATAAATTTTGAACCAACTGATGGTGTCACCCCTCCTCTCTCTCTATTTATTAAGGTGAGAATCGATTATTACAGCTTCTTAATTGTTACCTGCACAACACATAAGCAATGTAGCTACAACGGATTTGGCGTATGTTATAAAAGTTGAACCGAGTTCAGAATTTAGGATGATATTTTTTCATCTCATTTTACCTTGGAATCAAGGTGATTAAAACAACCCTGTAATTAATACCTCAGTCTGACTAGACGCCTTTGTATAAATTCAACGTTGACGAATTTTAGTAAAGTGTATTACTCAATGTAACAAGATATGCATTTACACTGTTCAAAACAATAAATGTAGTTTTAGAATACAAAATATATACTTATTTATCGTTCATTACCTTGGAAAAGTTTCTTATATCAGAGTCATGAATTGTGATAAAGTTTTTAAGAAGAAAAATAAAATACGTTTCCTTAAATCTGTTCTGGACAATTGTTGGCCTAAAAATCTACAGGGCCGGCAAATGAATCACGGTGCCTTTCAGCTCCTTAGTTCGATTCCCGCTCAGTATGTTTTGACGAAGGTTGTTCGTTTTCTAAGCCCACTCAGTTTTTTTCCACTATCTTACAATTAACCTCGGAATATCGTCATTGGAGTGTAACAACACTTATACCCCATACGTTTCCAAAAATTGTCCAACTGAAACATCGAGTTATACGTTCAGGAACAATAAGATTTTTATTTCACGTTTACAAAAGACACAAAAAAAGTCAACGTTTCTTTAAAGACGTGACCTGAGCTGAACACAACTCATGTCCCTTATAGTTATTATTTTTACCCTAACTCAAAGCTTTTGTACATGCAGTATCCTGTCCAGGTATAGATCAGTGTTTTAATAGTAAAAACTGCTTGTTTTGTGTGATGATTTAACTAAAATGTTCAGCAAAAACATAATCCTATATGAATGTGCATTTAAGATGAAAAATTGAACATTTAAAGGAAATAAAAATCTTTTTCTGCAAAAGGTAGAATTTAAAATCTAAACCTGAAGCAATATAGAATTTAAAATTGTCAATCGATTTTGAACAGGACAACTTTTTTTAATGCACATTCTCTGGCGAAATCATGTTTTATACCATCTTCAGGTGAAAGGTACATTGATACGTTGCTATGAAGTTTTACTAAGTTGGTTAGAAGTTAAGTATTTCTGTTTCTGTAAATTCCGTTTTTTAAAAGTTATGTTAAGTTGGATCTTAGTCTAAGATGGACACGGAAATAGTTTTCAACAAACGATTTTCCATAACATTGAACAGTAGCAAAAATTTAAGACGTGTAATGTATTAATTCAATTTCATTTATAGTTGTGGAAATAAACATTAAACATGAGAGAATAGTAACGCATACTCTTATTGATTAGTCATAAATGCCAGAACGATTTATATGCAAATTACATTGAACTCCATTGGACCTACCTCTTATATGTACTTATAAGGATTGCTTCTTGATGGACGTCGTTATTTTCTTTATTGCTGAAAAATGAAAAGTTTTTAAAGGTAATCCACACAATGGTTGCAACTCATTGCCAAAGCGAGGCTAAGGTCGAATAGAATATTATTAAACTCACATCCACTGTTTGTTGTTGCCAGCAATAGTTACTTTTATTTTGTCTGATATCATTTACGAATCTATCAAAGTGTTGGTACTAACAATGCTCAAAAGGTAAGGAAATATCTTGTGTATCTTTGTTTATTATATTTTCCTACGCTGTTTTTCGAAAATGAAAATAAAAATTTCTTTGAACTAGCAAAATCTTAATGACAAATAACAGAATGAGCAGCGAAAATCACAAAAAAAAAAAAAAAAAAAAAAAAAAAAAAAAAAAAAAAAAAAAAATACACATCCTCAGATAAGGAAATAAATAGAACTTGTGCAATTTGAACATTAAAAAACTGCAATATGTAATTTATTGGTTTACCGTCTTTACAAAGTTATATAAAGTATAACACGACGATGACGGAAGAAAAACGTAAACAACTGCGTAATATTTTCAATATCACTGTTGCAAAATACGTGACTAACAGTTACTAAAAACTCTGCCGAATGAATGTTAATTACTTTTAAACCGTTTTAATTTGATGTGCCATTATGTACATTTTTGAAATTCTCTCTAGGAGCTAGGATATAAGGGAGGTACAGAAGGGGCACAAATACTTCAGAAGAAAAACTAAAATATTCTTTGTATAAAACTATGAACTTATAAGTAAGCCTTCCCTTTTGCTTTAAATCTGTTATCGATCCCTTGCAATTGAAAAGAGTCTAATGGATTTTTTTTAAATTCTTGAAAGTTGTAATCTTTTCGTTAACATTATTTGATTGAATACTTAATTTGATTAGTAAAACAGAATCGTTTGTCTAAATGTTAATACAGGAAAAAACGAAAACAATTAAAATTTGGATAATGGTAAAGTGTGAAGGTTCTTTGGAAAGATATTCCAGTTATTTTAAGCTGATATCACTGGAAATAAATAGTGCTAGGAAATTAAGAAAAAATAAGAAAAAAAAAATAAAAAGGAACATATGTTTCAAACATAATATTAAAACATAATAATAAAATGATGGCATAATAAAAGTATTAGACATATGATTTTAAGAACAATTTTGTGAAATGAAAATATTTTAGATGAGAAAAAATAAATTAAAGGTATATAACTTTAGTTCCTAAGTTTTCAAAGGCTGAGATAAAAAAATAGTATGTACACACTATTCAACACTTTTCTATTTAAAAATTAAAAATATCAGTTATAAAATCATTTAGGAATACATTGACAATTATAGGTCAATATTTTTCATCTTTTATATCAATTGATAATAATTCAGCGAGTTTTAATTTAAGTGTATTCATATAATTGTAGCTAAAAAGTATAATATATATATATATATATATATATCGCAAAACAAAATGTCGATGTGTATTTCTATTAAAAAGAATGAAATTTATTATTTTTTTTAATGCAAAATGCCTTTACGAGGAAAGGTAATCATACACTTTCAACTTTTGTCTTTAGTTTTCATCTATCAACCTTTTCTGTCTTTAGTGTTACTGAAGAATGAGTTCCCTACACATGACACAACAAAATTTAACAAGTGTTTTTGTCAGATATTTGATGTGCAATAAAAATTATATTGAAAGAAATATTGTATGGATTTGTAATTAAGACTTGAGAAACAATATAAATTATTGCACAAAACATTTTTGTTTAAAATAAAACCAGATTAAGTATATTTTGATAATTTTTTTTATGATAGATTATTGTTTACTGTCAGCTGGGCTCTGATCCATAATAGCATGTACACCATATTTGCAAAAAAAAAAAAAAAAAAAAAAAAAAAAAAAAAAAAAAAAAAAAAAAAATCGCCGATAAGTGTGTCCATGAATCGATTGATTTGAAAGGTTTTTAAACCACAACAAAGTTCAGGTTTAAAGAACTCTTTCTAAATATATTTTATATATGTTGCAACCGATTATTTGTGTGATTCGATTTGTTAATAAAATTCGTATTCGTACACCCAAAATTGGTTTTTAAATCTTAAAAGAATGAATACAGTTTTTTATCGGCTGCACAGAAAGTTGTCCAGAATTAGTATCGGTCACCTAGATTCAATTAGATTATAGAGTAGCTGTTTGGCCAAACTACCGACACCGGTTACACCTTAGTTCTGAAAAAATCTATCCCTTTTAAAACTCATTTAACATATTCAGGAGTCTTCGGTATAATTGTAATGCCAAAAACAACTA
>CM056607.1:29591634-29594134 GCA_029721355.1 Tegillarca granosa
CACACACACACCACACACACTGATAATATGCACATTCTCGTGTACTGATGTGCGATTTACTTTAAAAATAACAAAAAACAGCAATCGGTCGCAATATATAATGAAAATTAAACATAAACTCTCTAAAACACACAAACACCTCTTACACACACACACACACACACACACACACACACACACACACTTGTCTCTCTCTCCTCTCTCACACACACACACACACACTCTCTTACACACATCTCTCTCTCACACACACACACACCTCTTACACACACCACACACACACACACACACCACAATATATATATATATATATATATATATATACTTGTCTCTCTCTCTCTCTCTCTCTCTCTCTCTCCTCTCTCTCCTCTCTCACACACACACACACACACACATGTGATGCGTCTTCTTACATTTATCTCTGTACTTTCTTGAGATTGCCCAGATGGTGTCCCTTTTGGAGGCGGGGTTTCTGTCCTTTCATTATTGTCTCTTGGGTCTTCGACAATAGATAGTTGACGCCTTGCTGATGGCGAAAGCTTGGCCTCGTAAGCTTGGTCAAGTTTTTCTTTTCTTCTTGTTAGAAGACTGCTTTCCCACTTGAATGGTATTCTAATACGTTTTCCTCCCTGAACTTTCGTCATCACTTTTTTCCGGTGACATGAATTCAGGCTTCAGTATTACTTTATTTCTTCTTTTTCTTGCATGGAAACTTCCAAATCGCCAAGTGCTGACTGGCGTCGTTTTAATTTCTGAAAATACACGTTGATAAAACATATGTAATTTTTATGCGGACAGAAACTTAAAGGTATTCTTCATATTTATCTATTAATCTATCTCTTAAGCGTGATTTATGGTTAGTTAGCCTAGTTTGCATGCAGCATTTATTATCGGGCATGTAAAAAAATCAGTATAAATCGAAAACCATTTTAGCCTATAGAATACATGTTCTTTTGTTAATAATTACTATATATCTCGTAGCTTTAAATAAGACAAAATACGTTTGTTGAGTATTTCATAAAATAACACATCAGGGACACTAAAACCTTGAGGTAAATCTTTCATTTGCTATTTATAAATATAACATAGAATGACGTGACATGGCAATTCCACAACTGACAATATCGCATATGAAGACTTACCAATCTCAATCTTTTTTGTCCTTGCTCTCCTTCTTATGTTTCTCGTATTTTCCATTTTCTATTCTTGTATTTTGGTCCCTATAAATAAAAATAGTTCAAACTCCTTTATATCTGGTAATGTTAAACATTTACGTTCAAGTTTAACACGGTTGATACTAATTCCCTTACAAGTTTAGTTTCTTGTCTTATTAAAGTACAAGTGTCATATGCATTTTAAAAAAAATTAAAATAATATCGTCAAAAATTGCATATGGTGCAATTACAACAATCAATTAGGGCACGACGGAATTGGTAATCTAAAATATGAGAGAGAGAGAGAGAGAGAGAGAGAGAGAGAGAGAGAGAGATTATTTAAAAGCATTTCAATATGATATCGTCATTAAGACTTTCGTAACTTTTTGAAAAAATAATTAGAATTTTTTCTTTGTGTTTTTTATTTTTTCCTAAACCTGTTTTAACAATTTTCTAAAGTTCATACCTTAAATTGCGCCAAATACTTCTACATGCCTCTGGAAAAAAAAACAAGAATGGTTAATGAAAGAGAGGACAATCATATGCATATCATTCCTCAATATAGTTATCATCTTGATTTTTTTTAAATACCTCTGAAATCTTAAATTCACTACATTGCTATAATGTGTAATTTAGTGCAAGAAGTGGATTAACAAATTCTACAATCTACTGATATCAGAAGTAATTTTTTTTTTTTTTTTTTTTTTTTTTTTTTTTTTTTTGTTTATTGTAAATTCCTATATGCCTCAAAAGTGTAGGTGAGACACTGGTATTAGCTAAACTCCATGGTTACTGGGAGGGGTTGTGTGTACCTTAAGCTGTAGCTGATGGTGTTTGTAATCTTGACCTTGTCGTGGTTAATCCAGTTATCACTGAATTTTCGTTCGTAGTAATGTTCATCAGAACATATATTAACTGAGCTGTATGAATAATTTAATTAAAACATGCTAATTTTAAAGAATGCACTTAATATATATATATATATATATATATATATATATATATATATATATATATATATATATATATATATATATATATATATATATATATATATATTAAGTAATATATATGTGTGTGTGTGTGTGTGTGTGTTTCTGATCGCCTTAAGTCTAAACCTAAAATATATGTTACCATTGAAAGTAATTGATATATCCAGGTGCAAACCCAATATTATCGCTTGTAAAATATATTCAACATTATTTTAACAATTTTTTTCATTGTATGAAGGCCAATAAATATACATCTGTGTATTTCAACCAATATTAATATAAATCTGGCCTTAATATTAATTGTCCCAAATAAATCCCAAACACAAAATGCCATTCCTTACCATTTATTGTTCC